>AYEL01073594.1:0-83475 GCA_000484575.1 Olivierus martensii
AACAAAAAAATTTATATTTTGGAATTTATTTAAATTATTTTTTAAATATTCAAATGTTATCTAAATCAGTTTTTTGAAAGAAATAATGAAAAATTATTAACAATTATTTTTTTTTATAATCAGTGATGATAGAAGATTTCAAGAAACATTTTAGAAAACAATTTATTAAAATTTCTTGAAAAAATAAAATACAGTATTAGTCTGAACAGTTCATTAATTAAATTTGAACTTAATAAATTTCCAAAAATAATGAAATTTATCTTAATTTTTAGATATTCTGCTCCTTGGATTATCATTATTTTCATATGCAGTACTTTTATAATGATTGTTAAACTTCTAAATGAATGCGTATATATAGTCTGTTATGTTGTGCTTTAATTTATCACAGTCATATCCCGGATTCAGCTCCTCGACTTACGGCACTTCGGACTTACGTACATTTTGAATTGTCACCATTCTCCAAAGTTACGGCTCTTCAGTAACAAATTGTTGAAAAAATAGAATGCTTACTTTTTTCAAAGTGAGATCTACAATGTTTCATTTATGTCAGTTATGTATGTATATGATAAATATTCAACTTATGAGCATTTTCGAGTTATGGCATCAGTCTAATAAATAAGGTGACATAACTCTGGAGTATGCTTATAAAAGATAAATTATTTCAAATATCCGATCTTTATTCGCTTTATATTCTCTTTATGAGATTTTTATAACGACGATTTATGCCATATTTGAATTGGATTTTTAGAATATCAAAGCAAAATTCAGATAATATTTATTTTTAAAAAAATATATTTTGCAACTTTAAAACTAAGAAACAGTTAATCACTAAATTTAATAGTAAATCACATTCGTTTCCTTATATATTTCACAATTTTTGCATCCTCGTTTTTTTGCATATTTTACACCCCCTTTCCAATCGGAGATTACTAAGGGGGCGGGGCCAGCTCCAACCACGAGTTGCAGCCTCCCGTGGAAGGGGGCGCTCCAACCACGAGTTGCACCCTCCCGTGGAAGGGGACAGGATGGTGAAGGGCAGGGATCGCCGGGCCGGGCTCAGCACCCCGAAAAAACTTTTCAGGAGATACCAAACCCGGGTCCTCCTGCGTGGCACGCCGAGAGCGTTACCATTCGGCCATCCGGCCGCCTATCCTTTTCGCTTATAAAAATTAGATTTCTTTTGACATTGATTTCAGTGAAAATCCTTGGTGGTACTGCAAGCATTTTGTTTACCTTCTTTAATTTATAATATTTATACTTTATCTTTTCTTTCCCATATTTCACATAATAAATACTTCGTATACTGCCGAAATCTATCTTGAGATATTGTATGGGTGCGTTTCAAACCTCAACAGTAAGTCATCAGTGATTAGTCTCTTTTGACGTCAGAAATAACTCAACATCAGTATGTTTCTGGAACGACTTGCTGAGAGTGGAGATAAGATGGCGGCTAACATGGTGATGAAGAAGACAATAATGAATGTTATAACTTCATTAACGTCATTAGAAAGCACTAAAATTTATTTTCCAGTAAACAACAACGATGATAATGATTTATAACACTCTCTAACTTTTAAAATCTTATCATCTAGTAGGAACTACTTTTTCCGCAAAGTTGGATAAACGGTGTAAACCAGTGTCAACACACTCATTACCTTTCAAATCGATTACTGTGTTGACCGTCTTATGAGCTCAATACTGATTGGCTTGTTGAGCTATGGAAAGGTTTGCTGAGATTTTTTACTCATCCCTGATTAGTCTGTTGAGGTTTGGAACTCACCCTATATTAATGCAGATGACGTTATAATAAAATGTGTTACATCTTCTGGTTTCAATTATAAGTTCTTGTTAAACGCTCTGTTCATTTATGAATTTCAATAAATTTTCAGTAAATTGCTTAATAAACATAATTTTTTTAAAAAACTAATTTATTTGTTTAAAATATTTTATTAATAAAATAAGCAGTTATAAACGGACTTGTCAAAACTTGTAATTAAAAGTTTTCAAGAATAATATTACGTATATGTACTGTACTTATTCTACAAATGAATTATCTTTACTTCTATCGAGATGAAAATTAAAAAATGAGAACTAAGATAACAGATCATTCCAAAAGTAATGTCTTTTTTATGCTGTATTTGTTCAAACACGTCTCATCTTGTCTAAACATGAATTTTTAAAACATTCACAACGTTGGAAGAGTGTTATTGATTCAAATAATATTTGATTAAATTAGCCAGTGATTTATCTTTTATATCCTTTCAAAATTTAATACTAAAAACATTACTTTTAGGTTAAGTTAGGTTTGTTTAATTAAGCCTAATGGGATATTCTTTATCTGGCGGCGGCCACTTATAGAGCTCATAACAAGTTGGTCAAGACCCATGATGGGGTCACTCGGATGGTTGGGGTTCAACGGGCCGGGTCGGACCCGGACTCCTCCTGAAACACTGAAGGTGTGGGCCCCGGATTTGAACCCGGATCCTCCAGGGTCGTAAGTCACAGTTTTACCACGCGGCCATCCGACTATTACTTTTCGGATGACCTGATATTTTATATAAGGATATTTTTTCTTCTCATGGAAGAGTTTAATTGCAAAATTTATATTTTTTAAAGTTTATCTAATATAAAATATAATTTTATAAGTTAGTAGAAAATAAATAAGTTAAGATCATGTAAACACGCTGGATAAAATATAATTTTTAAATCTCGAACAAACATATTTACAAAATATTATCGTGTATTGATATGATTTAAATTATAAAAATAAAACTGAATACAGTATAAAAATGTGTATAATTATATAAATTATAATAATATAATCAAATTATACGTGATAGTTTTGTTTACAAATTTTATTCATATTTATTCTAAAATTAATCCTGTTTTAAAGTTATACAATATCCGTTCATTGCTGGTTTATTTACGTATGATATAATAAAAAAATAATCTATACAAACAATTTTTGAAAGGATAATTCATCACTATTATAAGAAAGTATTGTTAGCAACGATGTCTGCTTTATGTCTAATTTTCCTTTAATTTTAAGATCAACTGCTATAGAAGGAGAAGATAAAACAAAAAAGCTGTATGTGAAAATATCGGAGAATTGTAGAATATAAACAATAAAAAAATTATCAGCAGAAGTGGCAGAATGTCTAAAGTTTTCAACATTCTTTTCTACAATATTGATAGATTATAATTATATTAAATATAGAGAAAAATGTTTGCTATTTGTTCATAAAATAACAATTAATAATAAACTTGCATTTTCGTTGTTATTTATTATTTATAAATAACTAAGTTTTTGTTTCAGATACTGATCTTTGAACACATGAATTTATATTGTTATCATTAATAATGAATTATTTTTTGAATTATTTAATTATATATATACATGCTCGATAGGGTGTGTGAGTAATGGAAATTTCCAGTCCTAACTGCTGGGTGATTAAACTTCAAATTTGGAACGAAGGTAGCATTTAGGTCACATCCAAATCCAAAAATTTTTTATTAACAGCCTCAAAAAAATTAAAAAATAATAATATTGTTATCGATAGATGGCGCGATATCCTTTAGCGGTTCGATTATAAAAAAAAAATTAAAAATTATTATTATTATTATTAATCTTAAATTATTTATTTCTTTGATTTAAAATACTTAAGTAATAATAAAATACTATTAAATTAAAAAAAAAATTAATGCCTTAATGAATCAAAATTAACAGCGTCACCACAGATTTTTATATTGATCACAATATACGCCATATTTGTCAACCAAGCTCATAGTTAAGCCGAGGGTCAAGCTAACTTCGATATCTTTCGCCACGAATAGTTTGCATTAAAACAGACTTTTTAAAACTTAATCCTTAATTTTTAAAAGCTATTTTCAGAGTTATTATTAATATGAAAATAAAAACTTTATTTCTAATATGATAATTCATTTAAAAAAACATTTCATATATATGGAGAAGTACTCTTCAATCCATTGTCTGAGCTTCAACCAACTGGCATAAACCTTACATTATTTATTTGTTTAAATGAAGTTGATAATTCATTTAAACAAATAAACATTTCTAAATTCAATACTGTACTATTATTGAATTAAAGAGACAATAATAATAAAACGGGATTTCTCTTCTTATGTAATACTTTTGAATGTTTCTAAATAAGAAATAAAAAAGCCGAAAGATGAATTTAAACACCGTGATCTTGTCTAAACAGTCGGAACTTTAAACTGATCTAGAAAAGATTTAAGAAAGCTATAATGACTCGTTTATTAACCATGCCAAACAGTCGGCCGGATTGGCCGCGTGGAAACGCTTCGGCTTTCCACTCTGGAGGACCCAAGTTCGAGTCTCGGGTCCCACCCCTTGAAAATATTTATCATGGGGTCTGAGCCCCGGCCCGTCGATCCCCGTCCACCACAATCCGGCTGACCCCTCCGCAGGGGTGGGCAGCCTGTGGAAGGGCTTGATAAATACTGAGTGGAAAGTGGCGTCATATGTTAAAAAAAACCATGCCAAACAATAAAAAAGTTATTTACACTGGATGAAATAACAAATATGTTGACAAATTTAAGCAGTTTTATTAAAAGATAAACATACCATAGATAATAGTTTAAGATAAATCACGATTATAAACTGATTTTTTTGTTTTTAAATTCTTAATGATAAATTTTAACTATTTTATTCAAAATGCTTTAATTGTATTTAAAGTATAAGCTGAAAATTTTGTCCGTTTGTTTATCCACAAAATATCTCAGTTTTCTCAAATTTTAGAGTATTGATGCATATCTTTTTTTTTATGGGAAAGAATGGGTCATGAATAGGAACTGTATAGAAATATAATATTATGAATAAATACTTATGTGAAGAAATTATCAGCGAGAAACATAATATTTTTGCAATTTTAGATCGTCAATAATATTAAGCAAATAAACATTTTAAACATAAATAATCGAAAGATGATGATCAGGGCCGGTTCAATATACGATCGAGCGGCTCACTCACTCAGAGTGCTGGCGCATATATAATGTTTGTTGATTATAAATAAAATTTGTTAACCTACAAAATAGACTATTCCATAATAACTATTAAAGTTATAAATTTAGAAATATCAATTTTTCTTGTAAAATTATTTATCATGCACAAAAGATACTACACTGACGGAAAAAAAAATCCCAACACCAAGAAAGACTTGTGTTAGATAAACCTTCTTGTAAAATTATTTATCATGCACAAAAGATACTATATTATACCATATACAAGTTTGCAAAAAATGCACATAATGTAAATTTTCTACTGATATCTGCATTTTTAATCTTGATATCATTTTTATTTCAAAAAAATCTGTCAATCAGAAATCATTTGGTATATTTATTGTGCTGTACTCTATTTTTATTTGAATTTTTATTCACAATTTATTTCTTGCATTGTTTTAATTCTTAGACATTGTTAATATTATTATCGAGTTTTATCTATAGTTTTTTTTACTTCTTATTTTTACTTCCAAAGATGAACAATAAAACATGAATTAGTTAAATTTTTGGCATCATTTGCACCATTTTCAAATATAGATTGATTTGATTATTGGATTTATAAGCAAATTTCTAAAAAAATTCTCAAAAAATATCGAAAGCATTTCATTAGTTTGTAATGTCAACTAAATGAAAAGCTTTTATTAGTGAGAAATTATTATTTAGCAGTGTTGGCACTATCGTTTAAAAATATTCGTTTTTCAATGACGACAAACAACAGCAAGGACAGTCTTCGAATAGGAATTTATTTATTTAAACCAATTTTCTTATTCGCTTCTTGTGAGTAGCATATTTTTTAAAACTAACAACAATGTTATTTCTGTTTGTCTCTGCGTGCACTTTTGTTTTGATAATTTCTTACAATAACATTAAAATACTTTCAGTCAGCAGGACTCATTTATTCTAACTTTTTAATGTTATATAAATACAAGAGGAAAAAATAGTTTAATAAAATTTTTGTAAGATCATTTCTAACAAAAAACGACGTAATAGCAGCAGTATGAATTGATTAGTAATGCAAACCAAGAAAATATTAAGCAAATAAACATTTTAAACATAAATAATCGAAAGATGATGATCAGGGCCGGTTCAATATACGATCGAGCGGCTCACTCACTCAGAGTGCTGGCGCATATATAATGTTTGTTGATTATAAATAAAATTTGTTAACCTACAAAATAGACTATTCCATAATAACTATTAAAGTTATAAATTTAGAAATATCAATTTTTCTTGTAAAATTATTTATCATGCACAAAAGATACTATATTATACCATATACAAGTTTGCAAAAAATGCACATAATGTAAATTTTCTACTGATATCTGCATTTTTAATCTTGATATCATTTTTATTTCAAAAAAATCTGTCAATCAGAAATCATTTGGTATATTTATTGTGCTGTACTCTATTTTTATTTGAATTTTTATTCACAATTTATTTCTTGCATTGTTTTAATTCTTAGACATTGTTAATATTATTATCGAGTTTTATCTATAGTTTTTTTTACTTCTTATTTTTACTTCCAAAGATGAACAATAAAACATGAATTAGTTAAATTTTTGGCATCATTTGCACCATTTTCAAATATAGATTGATTTGATTATTGGATTTATAAGCAAATTTCTAAAAAAATTCTCAAAAAATATCGAAAGCATTTCATTAGTTTGTAATGTCAACTAAATGAAAAGCTTTTATTAGTGAGAAATTATTATTTAGCAGTGTTGGCACTATCGTTTAAAAATATTCGTTTTTCAATGACGACAAACAACAGCAAGGACAGTCTTCGAATAGGAATTTATTTATTTAAACCAATTTTCTTATTCGCTTCTTGTGAGTAGCATATTTTTTAAAACTAACAACAATGTTATTTCTGTTTGTCTCTGCGTGCACTTTTGTTTTGATAATTTCTTACAATAACATTAAAATACTTTCAGTCAGCAGGACTCATTTATTCTAACTTTTTAATGTTATATAAATACAAGAGGAAAAAATAGTTTAATAAAATTTTTGTAAGATCATTTCTAACAAAAAACGACGTAATAGCAGCAGTATGAATTGATTAGTAATGCAAACCAAGAAAATATTAAGCAAATAAACATTTTAAACATAAATAATCGAAAGATGATGATGATCAGGGCCGGTTCAACATACGAGCATACATAGCGGCGCGCTCACTCAGAATGCTGGCGCATTTTGTGTTTTATTATTATTATTATTGTAGTAAGACACAATTATATCACCGTTACGCTACTTGAGGGGGCGCAACAAAAATTTTCACTCGGGGCGCTGATAGCTCTAGGGCCAATACTGATGATGATTATTATTACTGTTTAATTGGGGGCCGGATGGCCGAGTGGTAATACTATCGGCATGCCACGCAGGAAGACCCGGGTCTGGTCCCGGAGTTTTTCGGGGTACTGGACCCTGCCCGGTGATCCCCGTCCTTCACCATCCGGCCCCCCACAGGTGTGGGTGCAGCCTGTGGTTGGAACTGGCTCCGCCCCCTTAGTGTTACAGCCAGACACCGTGAGTACGAGTGTCTGGCATCAAAGAAGAAAAAACATCCTAAGAGCAGATGTTTAAGAGCGACTCATCTAGACCCAAGTATTAATAAGACACCATGGGAACGAGTGTCTGGCGGAAGGGTTGGAAACAAAGGTAAAAAACACCTGGAGAGCAGATGCGCAAGAGCAAGACATTCAAATAAAGAAGCCGAGAGACAGAGGGACCCTAAACGGGATCCCTTGCCTATTACATCAGAGATGGGGATTCGGATACTATATGTTAAAGAAGACTCATCTCTGACGTCACATACGGAGGTCATAAAACTATATAAACCAGGCCCAGAATAAGGAACACCGTCGATCGTCTGGGCCTGATCACCTCTGCCCGCTCTTGTGGTAACATCGTCGATCTACGATCTCCAGCTAGGCTGTTTCTCTGCGCTGCCTGACAAGTATCCTATCAACTCCCTTGAAGCACTCTTTTCTGCTCCACTCCGACGTTCTCCGAGTCTGCTCCACTCCGCCGTTCTCCGAGTCCGTTCGGCTCTCGAAGTTAAGTATTATCATTATTTCTTTTTATCCACTCTCCGGGGAAGAAGGTCGGGTGACGCACTCAGGTGTCCTTGTTCAGACATTATATATTTGGTCCTTTGTCGTATGTAAATAATCTTAGATCTTGTTCCTGTATTCACACTCTACCTGGTCCTGTATAAGTTTCTGTATCTAGAATAAATGTTGTTTGTTATTGTTAATTATTAGTAATTATTTACATAAAATATCCACTAGACGATCATTTGCTAAAACCGTTCTCAGCGCTCGGGGCTCATCCAGACTCTCGGGAGTAACAGAGCGGTAACATTAGTAATCTCCCTGATTGGAAAGGGGGCGTAAAATACGCAAAAAATTACTGTTTAACTCCTCGACAGGTGTGGGTGCAGCCTGTGGTTGGAACTGGCTCCGCCCCCTTAGTAATCTCCCTGATTGGAAAGGGTGTAAAAAAATTATATTAATATAGAAACGCATAATCTAATTCACACAGACGTAAAATACGCAAAAAATTACTGTTTAACTGACTGTTTGCTAACAATCGAATTATATTTTATGTTATTTAATTTTCCTTTTTCCCGAACACAAAAAAATATTTCTATGAATAAGAACAAATATTTATTTGCTCAATTTTGAAATTATAGATGAAAAACAATAAATTAGTTCTAGCAATGGAACTTTTGGAGCAAAATAAACATAGATCTTATAATATAATAGATTTGAATACATGTTACTGCAACATATTAAAATTCTAACTAGAACTTTTTATGGGAGGAAAGTGATAGAACTCAAATCTAATCTGGCAATGGAACTTTTGGAGCAAAATAAACATAGATCTTATAATAGATTTGAATACATGTTACTGCAATATATTAAAATTCTAACTAGAACTTTTTATGGGAGGAAAGTGATAGAACTCAAATCTAATCAATTGTTATACAGTAATAGTCAAAATATAAAAATGACAGGAAAGATTCCGGAATGAAATTTGAACATATTCAGCCAATATAACAAATGACATGTTTTTAATTGATATCAATATTGTAAAGAATATTTTGTCCAACTTCATGGATTGTTCGAAGAATTAAATGCATAAAAAATATATTTATTATTGAGAAATTAAAAAAAAAAAAAAAATCCAGAGCAAGTACTCTTAGTACATTTTTATCGCCCTCTTAATAATCTTCCTGATTGGAAAGGGGGCGTAAAATATGAAAGAAAAAAAAGTACATTTTTATCGGCGGCCGGATGGCTGAGTGGTAACGCGTTGGCATGCCACTCTGGAAGCCCCGAGTCCGACATCTTTTGAAAAGTTTTTTGGTGTTCTGGCCCGGCCCGGCCTGGCGATCCCAGTCCTTCACTATCAGATACTCCTCCACGAGGGAGTGTGCAGCCCGTGGTTGGAACTGGCACCATCCCTTAGTAATCTCACTGATTGTAAAGGGGCGCAAAAATACAAAAAAGTACATTTTTATCAATAACGAACAAATCAATTATGCAGAAATGAAATTTTAATATAATAAAATATATTTATTTTACAATAGAATTTAATATTCTTCGAATTTAGAATATTGGTTTTTCATTTGGATTTTTTCTCTCTGTTTATACTGTATAATTAAATTTTCTTAGTCTTAAATATCATCTCGTGAACATGAACAGAATGAATATCTGTTTTGAAATTTTCAGGTATTTTATGAAAAACAAATTCAGCTCCGTCGACCTCTTCTTTGTATTCAGCATCAGTTTCGAGACATGTCAGGTAAGGAGTATTATCCAAAGGTTTATGTGCATGCATTATTACAATATATGAATCCTCTGCTTTCAAATGTTTCGGATTAATTAACATTATTCTACAATTTCCATCTTTGTTGTACGATATTATTTCTCCGTGTGCAAGAATTACATCTTTAACAGATTCGACAATTATCCATATAGAAAACCACTGATTGCTTTTAAGTAAATGATATTGACTGAGAAAACACATTCCGATGCCACAGAACCAAATGCTGTTTTTCTTGATAGAGAAATGAAAACCCAAATACATATTATTCATTTGTTTTATTTCAGTTTTTCTTCGATTGCAACTAAAACTGCAAATATTATAAGGAAGTGGTATTCTTCTTTCTCTGCTGCACCAACTTGGTAGAGTCGAAACTTCAGAAGTTTTGATATTTTCTAGTATGCTAAATATTTCTTCTTCTGTAAAAATACCACTCTGAGCTGGACCTTCTTGAAATTCTCTTTCGGACATAGATAAAAATTTCACATTTGGCAGTAAAGGCTCTATAAAATAACGTATATTTTTCGAATTTGCTTCTAAATTTTTTCTTTTGCATTCTGCACAAGACCACTGCACCAGACCGTTAAACAATGTTACTTCAAAATATAATTTCAATTTTAATTTGGAAATTATTTGCAATGATTCAAAATTTATATCTAGAAATTTATCAGTTTGCAAGAGAAAGTTTGCTTCGTTCTGTATGAAGTTTTTACAGCAGGATATTATGTTGGTATAATAATAACTAATTGCATTATCAAAAATTTTGAATACAGTTCGAGTATTAATAGAATTAATGATGTATTGATCCATTCTTTTAGCAATTTCATCAAAACTGTAGATTTTACATGCTTGGCGAATCGCCATTGCTATTTTTAATGAAGGAATTTTAGTAAATTTTTTCTTGCCTGTTATTGGCATTTTGGATTCGTGATACAATCTGTTAAAATAAAAATAAGTTAAATGTAATAACAGTCATAATTTGGTTAATGGTTAATTTAGTTAAGCCGCCATATCGCAGAAAGGATAAACTTTATCTGGTAATGGCCACTTGTAAAGCCCATCACAAGGTGCTAACACCCATGATGGGGTCAACCAGAAGAATGAAGGATGGGGTTCATCGGGCTAGGCCCGGATCTTTCCTGAAAAACTGGAAGTGAGGAACCCGGATTTAAATCCGGATTTATTAACGTATTTTAGAATTTTAAGATTTTAATGGTTATGTTAGATTAAACCGCCATATCCTCATGGGATATACTTTATCTGGCGGCGGCCACTTATAGATCCATCACAGGCTGGCACACACCCATGATGGGGTCAATCGGATGGTTGACGGATGGGATTCAACGGGCCGGGCCCGGAACCCTCCTGAAAATCTGGAGGTGTGGGACCGGGATTTGAACCCGGTCCAGGGTGGTAAGCCGAAGCTTTATCACGCTGCTATCCGGCCGACAAGATTTTAATGGCAAAATAAAATAATATATAATAATGTTATAACAATTTATCTTTTATGAAACTTGAAAAATATTAAAATTGTAAATATAATTGATATGAAAGTCATATACCGCATTGGCCGGATGGCCGCGTGGGAAAGCTTCGGCTTACCACCCTGGAGGATCCGGGTTCAAATCCGGGTCCCACACCTCCAATTTTTCAGGAGGGGTCCGGGCCCGGCCTGTTGAACCCCATCCTTCAACCATCCGGTTGACCCCATCATGTGTGCTGGCCAGTCTGTGCACCATCCTTCAACCATCCGGTTGACCCCATCATGGGTGCTGGTCAGCCTGTGATGGGAGCTATAAATGGCCGCCGCCAGATAAAGAATATCCCATGAGGATATGGCGGCGTAATAAAACTAACCTAACCATATACCGCATTATTAATAAATTATATATATAGATCTGACTAAATAATAAAATGATATCATAATTTCGATTTTGAAGGATTTTTATTATCAGTAGGGTATCCAGAATGTTTGGTACCCGTGACGGAATTTCTTTCGCTCCTTCTCCCCCTCCAAAAATACACATCTATTTGAACTTTCAACACACGTTTTATTTTACACACATTTTCTTAAATAATTTTTAAAACTGAAAATTATACAAAAATCTGGTGAATAGTAATGATATTCCATGCTCTTGGCCCCCATTCAGCTTGGTGCCCGGGCGGACTGCTCCCTCGTCCCCTTCTGGGTACTCCACTGTTTATTACAAATATAGAAACATTGTCTCACCTTAATATTAATGCGAAAATGAGTGGATCGACGTCAGGCAAGAAAATTTCTAATGGTACATCAGAATACTTTTGGCAAAAATATTCATTAAAATAATTACTGAGATCCAAAAGTACATCTTTAGATTCGATAAAAGTTCTTTTGTGAGATTCTCCGCCCACAATAACATTTACTTCAGTTCTAGAATCTGATGGTACTTCAGATTTTTCTTTGTAATTAAGTCGACTGAAAAAAAAAAAAGATTTATATCATTTTTAATGAAACATTTCATTTTATTTGTATTTTAATCCATTTTACTTATTTATTCATTACTAATGCTTTGTTTGCATTGAATAACTAAAAGTGACATAAAATTTAATCCAACTAACTAATCAACTTACGTTTCTATTGTAGAAATTAGTGACATTTTTATATTTTTAGGATTTTCGTTATGGCAATCATTAACTGATTTCGAGAATTTTGAAGCAGTATGAAATCCTGACATTCTATTGTGAAAATGCTAAATGCGTTAATTAAACAATACAAGTATCAAAAAATGAAACAATCTTTTATTTGTTTAACTATGTAGATATTGATAATTATATAATCAACATAATTATAAAAAATTATTTTCAGTTAATATTTTTTTAAATTATAAATTTATACTCCTTAATTTTTTCTAGACGTATACGGTAGTTTCCCGAAGTTTATAAAACTGGAGACAATTTTTATCAGTGCCTAAATTTTTTTCCGGCCAAAAATTTTCTGACACATGTCGATAGAAATTTATTTTTTACTTTATATTTAATTTCATGATAATGCCATTTGTTAAGTGGATTCATTAAATCTTTTAAATATATTTATAGTTTTTTTTTTTTGCATATTTTACGTCCCCTTTCCAATCAGAGAGATTACTAAGGGGACGGGGCCAGTTCCAACCACGGGCTGCACCCACACCCGTGGAGGGGGGCCGGATGGTGAAGGACGGGGATCACCGGGACGGGCCCAGCACCCCGAAAAAAATCCGGGGCCAGACTCGGGACGCGAATCCGGGTCCTCCAGCGTGGTACGCCAACGCGTTACCATCGAACCCGGGTCCTCCAGCGTGGTACGCCAACGCGTTACCACTCGGCCATCCAGCGTGGTACGCCAACGCGTTACCACTCGGCCATCCGGCCGCCCGAACCCGGGTTCTCCAGCGTGGTACGCCAACGCGTTACCACTCGGCCATCCGGCCGCCCATATTTATAGTTTTTGATATGAAATTATTTGTATTTTTTCTAAGGATAGGCAGTTTTTCTAAGACCGATACAAAGCCACGAGCTACATTTTAAGTAATATAGCTTATCCTGTTTGAGTTTCTCTTGTTTTAAACTGCAGTGTCCGAAGTCCTGCACCATGGACCATATGGTTAAATTTGCTGTTTTTTCTGTAACAGCATTCACTCATTGAAAGGAAAGAATATATCATTCGTTGTAGTGAATGATGCTATCCAAGAATACCATGCCTCAGATTATGTTATCCGAGTGCTCAACAGCTTACGATTCCGCCTACAGACCTGTGTGGAACTCAACGGCGGACATATTAAACAAATACTGTGTTTTAGCTCATGGTGCGCTTGATGGTGCGGGACTTTTCGGATACACCGTACTTTCTAATCAAAAGTTATTAAACGGCACAGATACTACCAGAGCCCATAATTATAGTTGTCTAATCTTATCACAAGTGTGAGCAGCCCGCAGTGAGTTTTAGACTAGAATCACTGCTTAGAAATCTCCGATAAGGAAATAGTGTAAAATTAAAAGAGGGAGAGAATTTCATTTTTCAATTTGATTTATTTTGCTATTTAAATAAATAAGTAAATATTTACTATTTGCCGAAAGCTACTTATATTGTTTAAGAAATTAATATCAGCAGTCATAAAGAATAAATAATCGATTTATTGTTTTAAAAACTGTTCTATTCGCAAAAATTTATTGAAAATTTTTGCGAATAGAACAGTTTTTTAAACGTATGATATTAAGAAAATGTTTTATATAGATAAATAGTATACAGAGCGTAATCTGAATAGTTTTTGTAGATTTTTCCTTCTTTTATTTGCAAAAATAATTCTCTATGAAGAGTTAGCTCTTCAATAAAATTTCTATGGAATGGAACCGGAATCGAACCTAGGTCTTTTATGTCCAAAGCCGAATCATTTTCACGAGGTCACTCCAGTTAAAATTGAAAAAGAATAGGAAACACTACTCACAAATTTTAAACCATACTGTCTTTTCTTCACCCCTACTAGTTGAAATGGGTATAAACCCATTTCAACTGATAGTTATTAAACGAATGGGTATTCCAATTCTCATTATGTGCAGCTCAGCCTTGGTGGAATCGGCTATCAGCTGAAAAATCGGGCGGTTCTGGATCTTCCCAAAAAAGACTGAAGGTGTGGGATCGCTTTGAATATGATCCTATAGAATTATAACACATTTCCATGCGGTAATCCGTCCGATATGACACATTAGTGACCAAGTGAAAATTTCTCTTGAGACCCTCAGTTCTATAAGAATAATATAACTTTGATTTGGATTCGATTGATATGTAGGCACATACTTGAGCAAAGTAATCCCATAAACTACTTCATTAAAGAAAATCGGATAAAAACAAACATTGTAGTGATTTAAATTTATATAAAATAAACTGGAAAATTTTAATAAACAGTATAAAAAGTATCGAAATAATTTGTAATATTTTTACATATTTCAGAAAATTTATATAATATTCTCCTTACTATACTCAAGTTAGTTAATTCGACTACAAGTCTACATCATTCTAATTAGTATTGTCTGCCGGTAGTAAATCAGTGGCGTAGGATCCGGACATTGGAGAATCCTAATTGCGGGTCCCATACTTCTAGTTTTCAGAAAGAGTCCAGGTCCTGCCCGTTAAACCTTATCCTTCAACCTCTAATTGCGGGTTCCATACTTCTAGTTTTCAGAAAGAGTCCAGGTCCTGCCCGTTAAACCTTATCCTTCAACCTTCTAATTGATTCCATCAAGATTATCAGCCATCCTGTGGTGGTTTCTAAAAGTGGCTGGCACCAGATGAAATATTTGAGTAAATACCATGAGCGATATGGCGGCTTAATTAACCTAATGAAATTAGTATTAAAAAATGATTCATTTAAAAATGATGAACTGTGATTAGATTTTTCCAAACAATAAAAAAAGTAATATTTCTGGATATGAAACAAGATTTTTAAGTCACTTTATGAATAGAATGAACAAAAACAGTTATGATTCAGAGCGATTTTTCTAAAGTTAAGGCAACCAAAATAGATCGATGAATAATAACCATAACAATAACAAACAAAATTTTAATTGAATATTCCTTATAAAAATAAACTGTTAAAATGTTAAAAAATTAATAAATAAGCAATCACAGAAATACAATTAACAATTCCTTATTTGTTAAGTCCGATACATTCTTCGATTAATTATTCTTATTTATAATTTTAAATAACTAAAAATAAAGATAATTAGTTTAATAAATTAATAAATAAGCAATCACAGAAATACAATTAACAATTCCTATTTGTTAAGTCCGATACATCCTTCGATTAATTATTCTTATTTATAATTTTAAATAACTAAAAATAAAGATAATTAGTTTAAAGTTTGAAAATAATGAATAAAATAAATTATAAAAATTATATAATAGTTTGTAATGGGCTATTTAAAGGTTTAATTTATTTTATTTTAAATAAATAAAATAAATCTGAAATTTGGCAATATTGAAAAATGATGCAGCCTTTTTTGCTACTAAATAAAATAATATGTTTTCAATACAGTATTTATCGTGCTAATAGAATATCTCAGAGATCTGCTAAATCTTTTATATATATATATATATATATATATATCAATGTTAGAAGAAATCGATAAATAAATATCATTGTATACGTTGATAATAGAAACAGTGAATAAGCGTATTTTTGTATTGTTATACCGAGACAACGCCGACTTGATTCTGTACCAAAAAAACATCTTAAAAAAGTTATCAAATGCAAATCAAAATTTCCCGCCAGATGGAGATGAGTTATCATGACGCAATTGAGGAGCCACGTGTTAAGTGAGGAACACGTGGCGGTGTTGGCTTAGTTCGAGTATTGATTTGTACAAAAATATATTCGTTGTGTTTGAGAAATAAGGTAAGTAATGATGTATACAATTTAATTAAAATAAATTAGTAAACAATCTTTGTAAGAATTCGACAAAATATGTAGTATTTATTTTCCAAATTAATGAATGAATTATGTCAACTGCAGTATTTGATTGTAATAAACTATGAACAGTGTACGAAAAAATTAAATAATCCAAAGTATCAAATTAGTAGAAACTTTATAATTAATTTTATACCTTTATGTTATATTTCAAAATATTGCATTTGATTTTCGTAATGGTATCTTCGTAATTTTGATTTTGATTCTGAAATTCGATAAAATTGAAAAAGTATGACAACTTTCATTGAATTATTAGTTATCAAAATAAATATAAGTATTTAAAAAAAATCTTTACTTCGATTTTATTAAAAAAATAAGATTAAAGAAAACATACATTTATAAAAATAAAAAAAATATGGAAAATAAATTTATAGTTTTATCTTCTATACAAATAATTTATTATGATTTTATATTGATAGTATGAACAGACTGCTACTAAATCGCATGATTTTAAACGAAAAAGTATTCATTAAAGTTTCTTATATGAATAATAATAATTCCAAGGTCTTTATAACAAAAGTTAATTAAGCTTGATATTAGCTTTCAATTTTTATTATTAACATTTAACTAATTAGCGTTATTTAAAAATACCAATTGTTTTAGAATAAACTTATTTTATAACATTATAATCTCTTAATTAAGAAGTTTTAGATTATTATTATGACACAAAATATGAAAATTGAGTAAAATTGAATTCTACCATTCACCCATTATTTTGGTTGTATTTGTGCTACTGTTTACATGTTTTACTTATTCCATCAGGTAATTGAAGTATAATATAATTCTGAACATTAGCAAGAACATGAATATTTCACTTTATAAGAGCATTTATGTTAACCTTAAATAAATATTAGCACTCTGCATGGACAAATGATAATATTCAAAGTAAAAGCTTGCCAAGAGAAGAAATTTTTAATAAATATTTTTATATTTTATAGCATGGAATCTAATAAGGATATTAAAAATGAATCAACAGTAAATAATAAGAGAAATATACAGAATTTGAATATGCTGGCAAGAAATTTACGAGGGGGACGCAATGAAAGGTAAATTATATCGAAAAATTATTTACAAACTAAGGATTGTGTGCCTACGTTATGTAAATCATATAATCCTCTCAATAATTTATTAATTTATTTTTATTTTTAGTAATTTATTTTAGTTCTACTTTTTAATAAATAGAATTGGGGATGTACCAATTGCTAAGAAAAGAGTATTTGTTCCAAACATTCCTGTGCGTCGAGATAGATTGAAAGTAAAGTAAGTTTATTAATATATTGTGTTATATGCATAAATATATATATATATTAAAAAACTTGTTATATTTATTTTTAGTTCTGAAGAGCAAAAAAAATATGATAAGCCAAAAAATGATAAAAATCAAAGAGGTAAAGGAGCAGATAGAGGTAGACGTGGAAGAGGTAGAGGTGAATTTATACAGACAGAAGGAGGCATTTTTGTAGCAGGCCCATCTGCACCAACAATAAGAAGAGGTAAATTTATTTTATTGGTATCCACTAGTATCATTTAAAAATTTTCTTTTTTGAAATTTATTATAGAGTGAATTTTTTTTAAATTACAACTTTTTCATTCTTCAAATATATAACATATAGCTTTCAAATATATTTTACAAACTTTGATCTTTAAATATGTATTGTAAATAATTATACTAAGAATAAGTTGAAAATGAGGATATTCACCTGATAATAATTCTAAAATAGATTATTATTTGGATCCTGTTCAGAACTATAAAATGGATAGTTTACTTTTAATTGTTAAAGAAATGAAAAACAGTTTACTTTAAGACATATTTTTTATTTAGTTTTGCCAAAAATTAGACATGCACTATTTTCATACTACATCAAAAATTTTTTTCTTTGATGTAGTATGTCAATTACACTGTAAATTAAGAACATAATTTTTAAATATCTTTCAAAATTAAATGATTTATAAAACAAAATAAATACTTTTTAATGACAACAGAATATAAAAATATAATTTTATAAAATTACTATAATTGTTTCAAAATGAACTTTAAATAATTATTTTTTTTCTCATTTTTAAAATAATATTCAATATTATGAATATTGGTAAGTGTATAATTAAGATTAGAGGAAGATTAGAATAACAAAAATAAATTTATCAAAATAATTTTTGGTGTAATTAGATTGTATACCTCAAATTAGTATATTATATTAAATTTCAATGTTTTAAACTTCTTGTTATTATGATGAAATTTATCAGATTTTTATAATCTGTTCATCTGTATGAAAAACCTCTATCATGGATTGACAGATTTTAATGAAATTCAGTATAGAAATTTTAGAAAACCTTACTATCATCTATTTATAAATTTTTATTTTTAAAAATATAAAATTGTAAGATGTTTTAGTGTAAGATTTATTTGTCTTAAACAGATATAAAAATTCATTATGTGGATAGCTACTGTAATTGTATTTATCAGAAATAGATATGTATATAAACAATGGTGGAAAAAGTTATTGCATCACCCTATAAATTTATCAGAATTTAGAAATACATATGAATTATTGCATCAAAACCAAAAACTAGATAAATATTAGGGACATATTTCTTTGCTTTTTTGACTACAAAACCATCTAATTAGCTTATTTGAATCTACTTTTCAAATTGTTACACTATTGTTTGTAGTGTGTGTGTTGTTGGAGTTTTTTGGCCATCAGCAACAAAGGCTATAGTGCACCAGGAAGTGGTAAATGTAGTTTGTCAAGGTTCAGGGCCAGTTCCAACTACAGGCTGCCCCCATACCCTTGGACAGGGCCAGATAGTGAGGGACGGGGATTGCCGGGCTGGGCCCAGCACCCTGAAAAAACTTATTGGAAGTTATCAGACTTGAGACATGAACCCGGGTGCATGTTCCTGCGTGGCACGCTGACAGCATTACCACTTAGCCATCCAGTCACCATTGTTTGGAGTAACAAGCCATTTGACTCAATTGTAATTTACTAATGCATAGCCATTTGTGGTGTATTAAATTATGCATTAAGTAGTTTTGTTGTTTGCATTGTTTGCTATTGTTGATCATTGCCAATACTACAATATTTCTATATGGCTGGATAGCTGCATATATACTTATAGAATGGTTATAAAATAATTTTTTCCATTATTGAATGGATATTTTGCTGGATAGCTGCATATATACTTATAGAATGGTTATAAAATAATTTTTTCCATTATTGAAGACAAATAGCACTGATCAGGAGAAAAATTTATTACAGGAATGTTTTCAACTTACTCTTGAGGTTTTTGGCTGTTTTTGTAATAAATATTTTCTCCTAATCAGGACTATTTATTTTTTATATATAAATTTACATTAAGAAGCTTTTTCATTTGCTAAGGCCTATAAAAGCCTAAAAGCATTTTCACTATTATTTATTAAGTGCACAATAGCACTAGGACTAAAAAGTTTGGCCAGATGACTGTTTTAAAGCATTTATGTATCATCTAAGGAGACGCAGGTTCGATTCTCAGTCTCATATCTTCATTTTTTTAGGATGGATCTCTCTGTTAATTTATGTTTTATATATATATTCTAAGTATTATTTTGCAGATAATTTTCATTTTGAGATATAAAGTAAAACTATGGAATATAATTGAGTAGCACTGTATTAGTGAAGTACCATAAAGTGAAGTATGCCTGTATAATGGGCTTATTTTTTTTTTAAATAGTTTTTCTTTTTCTCCAGTATATCACAGATAGGAGATACAGAATATCAAAAGAATAGAATATAATAATAAAATATGAGAAAATATTTTTTTTATAAAAAGTTTATTAATTTTATAATCTTATTATTGATCAATATTGCTTTTACTGAAGCATATATAATTTTTTACATTGATCATATTTCTTTTTGATTACTTTAAAATCATTTTTCCTTTACTAATTAATTTTGATTTTCAGATTTGAATATATCTGTTTTGATTTTCCATAAATAAATAAATAAATAAATTTGAAACAAAATTGATTTTTATATTTGTAATAGATGAGCATAATCTATATTTAATTTTATTGAATAAATAAAGAAATTAAAAATTGCAATTGATTGTTGAAATTGGATATTATAGTTTATTAGGTGTCTGCAGAGAAGGATAAGAAAAAGGAAAATAATGCTAGTTTATGAATTTTTTGCTATTTTAAAATTGCTCTGCATCTTTTTATTTATTGGATATGAAGCTTAAAAATTAATTTAATTAAAATTAAATTTGATATTTAATGTATTATTGAGCATTTTTCTCAAATACAAATATCAGATTAATAATAATTAATGTTAAAATAAATAAATTCTATGGTGAATTTAATTTCAGCTAAAATTGTTTTGAAATAAGAATCCATGACTATTGTACTTGACTTTGATTTACTATTATGTCTTATCTCATATGCAATACTAAATATGATCAAAGTAAGACCAAGCTTCAGTGATGACAATGGCGATATGTTTAATCTTTCACAATTTTGTTTAGATTTGTATTGTTGAACTCTGCAGTGGCTAGGAAAAATTTAGATTAGAATATTATTAGGTTCTAGAGTAATAATTCCAGAATAAATCACATGGTCCTAAATGAAAATGATGCAGAAATGGTGACACAATATTTCTACCATAATGATCACAATGTAACAATAATGAGATGTTAAAATAATGTAAAATATGAATTGAGTTTTATATTGATCTATTCATAAATAGGGAAAAATTGTGTACTAGAAATACTGAGGCAACACTAAGAAGTAGTTAATAATGAGTTTTATAATCATTTTCTGAATTAGATGATGCAAATAAGCACTAGAAAAACTAAGTGCTACTTTCTAAAGATGTTTGCTATTTTAGAATGATTAAAGATGTGGATAATTTTTTATCAAAATTATCTCAAAGGCATATCTTTCTATTGAATGTTATAAAAATTTATCAAATAGTTCAATAATTATTAAGAAGAAAACCGAGAAGTTAAATTTCCTAACATTTTATAGTCTGTATACTTAGTTTTCCCTTCATTTTCAACAAATGAGAAGCAAGTAATTATTGAATAATCTTGTCAATAGCAGAAGGGTTATAGTAAGTATAGTTTTTTTTATTTGGATTTTTTTTGGTTAATGAATACAGAGTATCTGAGTTTGGGACATGAAAAATTAATTCATCATTCAAAGAGGAGAGATTATTTACAATGTTCATAGTTATTTTAAAAAACATCACTTTATATAAAAAAATTTCATAATATTTATACCTACAATATACATTATTTGCATTTCATATAAAAAAATCAATGAAAATGATTAAATGAAATAAAATATTTTGAATAAAAGTAAATCAATTGGTTATCAGATTTTTAAAAATAATTATTTTTATTGTATTATAAACATTTAAAAAGTATAGTCTGATCCAGAATAGGATGATGGATGACTGCTTAAATGCATAAAAATATCAAGTGATGGTAGAATTAAATGAAGATAATGCATAAAGATATAAAATGATGGTTGTAATAAGAATAAACTGAAGACTAATGGACTGTTTGATTCCTCTCTAGTTTCTATGATTATGAAAAAATTTGTTTTATTTCTGCATAAATTAAAGTTTTCTTTTAAACAGTTTCCATGATGGCCCTGAATTATACAAATTATCATTGTTTCAATAAGTAATTAATATCTATTACTACTACTATTTGAATACTGACTGACTGCCATTCTATTTTGTTTGAATTTTCTGTTAATTGCTAATAAACATTATTAAAATAAGAACTAAGTGATATTTCTGTCTTTATTGTTTAGTTTAAAGACTATACCATCACATTATAATTTTTCTAGAGGAAAATTCTTAATATACAGACTATAAAATAGATGAACTTATTGTGTATTGAAGATTATTTTGGATTGATGTGTTGGTGACACTGTGAGTGGTAGTGCATGCTTTTTAGATGTTTTCTTTTTGTGCATGTGCTTCAGTATTAATATCATGTTGGTTTTGTATTGTGTAATTGTTAATTTGTAATAAATAATATTTTCTTGTTTTGGTTCTCATCTGTAATTCTGATGTGCATATCAATGGTGACAAGGATGGGATATTTGTTTATTTACTGATGATAATTTAACTAAGTTGTGATATAATTTTTATAATGCCAAATTCAGTTCAGACAATACTGACTAGAAGAGTCATTATTGGGCACATTGACCTGTATAATCTAAGTTTGGAATCATGTGAGGATTACTTAGAATAGTTGGAAGCCTTTTTTACACTGAATAATATTAGGAAGGAAGAAAAACCTGCATCTCTATTGATGTTAATTGGTCTGGAATTATATGTAGTGTTAAAAATCTCTCTCCTGCCAAACCTAAAGATAAGTCTGTTGTCAGTTAAAAATCATTATGCACTTGAACGACTTAGTAACCAAATTTTATCATTTTTACAGAAAACACAAAAGAGGATGGCAAATCAATCCCGAGGAATTTGTTGTAGCACTTAAAAAATGTGTGACAAAATGTAATTATAAGACCTTCTTTGATGAAGTCTTGAGAGACTAGTTCATCATTGGCCTTAAAGATTCCTATATAATAAAATGTAAATATCTTAGAGAAGGATTTACGTTTTTTTAGCCTTTGAGAAACCTGTCAAACTAATTCAAGATATAAAGCTTATTTGGGAACAGTGACTGATGATCAAGTAGAAAGTCAGAATTTTGTTAATATGCTTAGATCTCAATCACAATGCTGAGTCAGCAAGGCATGCACAGTTTGCCAAATGTACTCAAAAGATGAATTAAGTACAATCTCTAATCAATGGCTTACTGAAATATAATCACTCATCAAAAATCAAAAAGTTTCTTTTATAAATTCTGTGAAAATTTTCAAATGCCAGGTGTATGCCTTGCCAAGAACTTGATCTGTTTCTGGAATAGCCATTAGGAACAAACCCAAAAATTTTGTAGAAAGGAATTTGTTAATAATATTGAACTTGCAGAATTTGAATGGTATTCAATAAATTTCAAATGCCAGCCTTGCCAAGAACTTGATCTGTTTCTGGAATAGCCATTAGGAACAAAATTTGTAGAAAGGAATTTGTTAATAATATTGAACTTGCAGAATTTGAATGGTATTCAATATACTGATAATATAGTTTCTCTGTTATTTGTAAAAATAAATGTATTAAATAATGATTATGAGTAACACAGCACAAATTTAAAAGTGGAAATATTCTCTACTATAATTGAAGATCTTTCAGCTTTATTAAGCTATCAGCAAATTACAAAAAACGAAAATTCTTCAATTATAGTAGAGAATATTTCCACTTTTGATTTGTGCTGTGTTACTCATAATTATATAAGAAGTGGGATGGATCTTTGCAATATTAAATAATGATTTATATTTTGAAACAGGCAATGGATCTGCTTTGACCTTAGTGCTGATATTTATTTATAACAAATTTTTCAAAAAGTTGCCACTGTTGGGTTGTAATTTTAAATTAATAATAGCAAAAAAGATAAGCTGATTGTTGTTAGTAAAATTTTAGTTTCAGTTAAGAAAAATAAGGCTAATTTTGAGTTTTCAAAAAGTTGCCACTGTTAGGTTGTAATTTTAAATTAATAATAGCAAAAAAGGTAAGCTGATTGTTGTTAGTAAAATTTTAGTTTCAGTTAAGAAAAATAAGGCTAATTTTGCAATTTTGCCCTTGATTGTTGCTGATAAAAATTTAAAATATAATTTGCATGGCAGAGATTGGTTATCAGTTTTAAATCGTAGTTGGAAAGTCTTGATGCTGTGATCAGTAGGTGTCATTCCTGCTCTAGTCTCTAAAGGAAATTTCAAAGAAAAGAAAGAAATCTTAAGAGATATAGAGATTAAAGTGTACAATAAAAATGCTTCCAACAATTTGATAATTTAATTTTGGCTCAAAATTTTAGGAATCCTTTTTGTAATATCATTCTTGGTTTGAACAATAATCCAATAAAAGATTATGAATTCTCCATAATCTTGAAAGATAATTCAAGCCTAATCTTGTATTGCATATGGCATATAGCATGCTATATGCATTATAAGATCAGATAGAAAGGAGCTCAAATCTCTAAATAATCAATGGCTTTACCAAATTATATGTCAAGAAAAGAATGGAGGAATTAGATTCTGTTTGGATTTGAAAATCACTTTAAAGAAATTCATCAGTCGTAACCACTATTCACTATCAAGAATCAATGATATGCTTTACTCCAGTGGTCTCAAACTGGCGGCCCATAGGTCACATTCGGCTCGCAAAAGAATTTTTTGCAGCCCACAAGATGTTTAGTTATTTGTTTAAATACATGTTACAGTTGGAAAATTATTACAATTTAATGTTAATAAAATAACAATGTAAAATTTTAAAGCATGGTGTACTCAATCTGTGCTGTGTTATCAGTAATATATTTTCCTTTCTTTGAAATTTGTTTAAAAATATTCAACCCTTCATTTCCTTTAGAATTGCATATTTGGCCTGCAAGTTTAAGTTTGAGATTACTGCTCTATTCTATCATAAAATTGCTAATATTTTCATGAATAGACAAAAATATTAGTAATGTGTGTGGTTTTTTAGACCTGACAAATGCTTAGCTACAACTCAATGTTTGCAATAATTCTAGCATAAATCTGATAATTCCTAAATTAATTACATTATATACTTCCCAAAAACATAAATACGCTGATGTCTTGGTAGTCTAACTGATTATGGTATCAGAACGGCAACCTGAAGATCCTGGTTCAATTCCAAGCCAAAGCAAAAATTTTTAATTTTGCAAAATTAGTAAAAATTATAATTTAATTATTAAATACATGGTGTACTCAATCTGTGCTGTGTTATCAGTAATATATTTTCCTTTCTTTGAAATTTGTTTAAAAATATTCAACCCTTCATTTCCTTTAGAATTGCATATTTGGCCTGCAAGTTTAAGTTTGAGATTACTGCTCTATTCTATCATAAAATTGCTAATATTTTCATGAATAGACAAAAATATTAGTAATGTGTGTGGTTTTTTAGATCTGACAAATGCTTAGCTACAACTCAAAAGTTTGCAATAATTTTAGCATAAGTCTGATAATTCCTAAATTACTTACATTATATACTTCCCAAAAACATAAATACACTGATGTCTTGGTAGTCTAACTGATTATGGTATCAGAATGGCAACCTGAAGATCCTGGTTCAATTCCAAACCAAAGCAAAAATTTTTAATTTTGCAAAATTAGTAAAAATTATAATTTAATTATTAAATAAGAGATGACATCACTTTAACATAAATTTAAAATTATTATTAATCCAATTGATGGTGACACCATAGTGTAATTAATAAATAATCATTAATTTGGCAGTTTTTTTCAAAAATAGATTACTAGAGATAAAATTTGGCTTGTTTAGGAATATTCGGATGAATCCAAAGTCAAATTATGATTATTTCATCCAATCTCTAGTTAGGTCGAATTATGATTTATTACTTTTGTTTCTTCTCTGATGAGAACAAAAACAGTAGGTCATGAAAGACTAGAGTTTCTATAAGACTTATAGATAAATTTTCATAATTCAGATATTAAAACTTAATTGTTCTATATTGGTCAAGGGCAGTGTTATGAAGTTCTCTTTGTGTAAGTTATATCATTCTAATGTTATGTTTCCACCTAAATGGTAAGTGGTTACTATACTTTTAATAGGAGTGAGAAAATGTTGTGAGCTAATTTTTTTCCATGAACCAAGACTTAGTTTATTATATATTAAAAAATATTTCAGATTGGTTTATTGGTAGCACTGCAGGTAATAGCTCGTTTTATTTGGTATATGTGGTTTGGCAGGAATGGCCATGTTGATTTTGTAATGTGTAATTGTGAAAATATAAAGTTAAAACAGCACTTTAAGCAAGTTATTCTTAGATTTATTAATCAAGAAAAACGTTTTCGGACCTGATTAGGGTTCATCTTCAGTTCTACAGTACTCAAGAAGGCATTCTATAATTCTTATATTGTTATCGAACAATTTTTAAACATTAGAATCGTAAAACGAATAATAACATATCTAATGTTTAAAAATTTACGATTTACGATGTTTAAAAATTTACGAAAATCGTAATGTTTACAATTTACGATTCTAATGTTTAAAAATTGTTCGATAACGATATAAGAATTATAGAATGCCTTCTTGAGTACTGTAGAACTGAAGATGGACCCTAATCAGGTCCGAATGCCTTCTTGAGTACTGTAGAACTGAAGATGGACCCTAAACAGATCCGAAAACGTTTTTCTTGATTAATAAATCTAAGAATAACTTGCTTAAAGTGCTGTTTTAACTTTATATTGACATTTAAAGCAAGAATGTATGATATTTTAGTAATTGTGAAAAGTAAACTATAAGCCAAATAAATAAGATAAACTGTTTATCTTACTTATTTGGCTTATAGTTTACTTTTAATATTTCAGTAAAGTATTACATTATGATATTTAATTATTTTGACCATCCTATTAAATTTCATATGTTGAACTATCAATATTTAACAAATCTTTGTTATAATTATTATTTACTGCTATTTCATTTATACATTAAATCTTTGCTAAGTAACTCAACATATATTAAGAAGATATATGATATATATTAGAAACATATATTAAGAAGATAGATTTTAGATACATGAATATTTTCATATTTAAATGGATTGACACTGCAAGATTAAAAGATTAATAATTGAGATAACCTTTTATGGTTAGGTTAGGTTAATTAGATTATGCTGCCATATCCTCTTGTGATATACTGTATCTGGCGGCGGCCACTTGTAGAGCCCATCACAGGCTGGCCAACACCCAATTAAAGAGGAATTTGCGTTCAAATATCATTCGATGGGAACCAACGATATTTCGAACTTAAATAAATAGAATTCCAAAGATAGAACAATGATCCGGATGATAGTTCATAAGATATTAGGAACATTTTCCATAAAATATGCAAAAACCATGGAAATTTTCAAGATATTATAATTCGCATTGAATGGTCGAGAAGAAAAACATAGTATGAGAACGATTTTGACAGAAATAAAAATGGATATCGATGGACTTTGCGGGTAAGACTAAGATACAAGAAAAGGGATCGTGCATATCGAGTTGAGAAGTTTTAGGGGATGGCGGAACTTGCTTTCATGTGGAAAAGTGAGGAGTGGGCAGAGGAGACGAGTATTAGGGAATGAAGAAGCTTGATTTTAATATGAAACGAGGCCAAGAATAAGGGGATGGCGGAGCTCCATTTTGATGTGGAAAGAAACCGAGAGTAAAAGAATAGCGTAGATTGGATTTAGTGTGGATATATGCCGAGTATTAGGGGATGGAGGAGATTGGTTTTGGTATGGAAAGGTGACGAGTATTAGGAGATGACGGAGTTCGGTTTTTGTGTGAAAAAGTGATAAATATTAGGGTATGGAGTAGCTCAGATTTGGTGTAGAAAGAAACCGAGAGAAAGAGGATGTCGGAGTTCGGCTTTCATGTGGAGAAAGGTCAAGAATGAGGGAATGGCGGAGCTCGGCTTTCATGTGGAAAGGAGACGAGTGGGCAGAGGGGACGAATATTAAGGACTGGAGGAACTCGGTTTTGGTGTGGAAAGAGGGCCAGAGAAAGGAGATGGAAGAGAGTAAAGGGATGGCGGAGCTCGGTTTTGATGTGGATATGTGCCGAATATTAGGGGAAGGAGGAGCTTGGCTTCGGTGTGGAAAGGTGATGACGGACCTCTGTTTTGATGTAGAATGAAGAATAGAGTAAGGGGATGGATGACTTCGGCTTTGGTGTGGAAAGATGTCGAGACTAACAAGATGGAGGAACTTTTTTTTGGTATGATAGATGCCGAGTATTACGCGATGACGGAGCTTCGGATTTGGTATAAAATAGGTATAGAGATGTAAGAGGCTGGCGGAGCTCTGTTTTGATGTGGAAAAAGGTTAGGTTAAGTTAATTAGATTACGCCGCCATATCCTCATGGGATATACTGTATCTGGCGGCGGCCACTTGTAGAGCCCATCACAGGCTAGCCAACACCCGTGAAGGGATCAACCGGATGGTTGAAGGATGGGGTTCAACGGGCCGGGCCCGGACCCCTCCTGAAAAACTGGAGGTGTGGGACCTGGATTTGAACCCGGATCCTCCAGGGTGGTAAGCCAAAGCTTTACCACGCGGCAATCCGGCCGACATGACCTTTTATGACAGTGCATTCTATTGAATTTCATGAAAATACATAAATTAGTTCAGAAGTTATTAATGAAAGATATACAATGAACAGACACAGAAAAGTGTGAATTTTATAAATCAGATGAGCTTGTATTACAAAATTAGCTTCAAACAATAAGCTAAATATCACATTTATTAATTCGTAAAATTTTCCATCTTATTAGCATTAAGAAACATTATTTTTTTATAGAATATGGTCAGAGAAATACTGAAGGAAGTGGTTTACAAATTCCAAAATTTACTCCAGTTTCTGTGAAAACAAAAGCAGAGAAGGAAGAAGAAGAAGAAAGGCTAAAGAATTTTCTGAAAGATGATGTAAGAGAAAATATATACAATATATTTCAATTGTTTTATTGATTGTGTATTTGTCTGCTTGGGTTGAGTAATCTCCGAAATGGTAAAACCTATTATTGCCATATTTGGCACAATTTTTCTAATCTAATTTAAATAACAGGATGATTCAATAATTTCTTAAAATAAGTATTCTAAAATAAAAATCAAATACTGTAGAAAATGACAAAATTTAATAACTGACAGATGGTGTGATATATCAGAATTCTTCAGTCCAGAATGTTGGACTTAAATAACAGGATGATTCAATAATTTCTTAAAATAAGTATTTTAAAATAAAAATCAAATAATCTAGAAAATGATAAAATTTAATAACTGACAGATGGTGTGATATATCAGAATTCTTCAGTCCTGAATGTTGGTTTTCTTATGGTCTAGCTTAAGTAACTACTTTTTAATATTTCATAAAATATGTAATTTATTTTCTCTCACACATATATTCATGTAATTTTAAAAATATTAAATTATGATTATTGAATAATCCAGCCACTGATGAAATTTTACAGTTGCTTGATAGATAATGTGAAGTGCAAATTCTTTCCTTTCCAACCACTCTCATCATCTTACTATATGTTAAATTGGTAAATGATGAGGCTAATTGGTACTAATTACATTGCTAAATATATCAGAATTGTCTGAGAATGAATATTTGATCTTCAGTCATTATAAGAAATTCCCACTTTCTATCTGTTGATCATAGTTAACATAGCTCTATTAGAAAATTCTATACACTAAATATATGGTCCTAGTAGTTTTTAATGAATGCACTGTATAATAAATAATGTATAATATATGATATCCTTCATGACAAATAAGTAAAAATGTAGCATAATAATCTTTGACTTCTTTTCGTTCATAAATTTTTTAAAATCATTGAGCAGGTCAAGAAATTTTAATCACTGAAATAAAAAATATTTTAGAAAATGAAAATATGAAATATAGATAGATATTTAAACAATAAAAACTTCATTATTTACATAAAAATCTCAATGTTTTAAGGAAGTCTATGATTTTATGTTAGGCCACATTCATTACAGCTGGGCCACATGCGGTCTGAGGATTGAAATCATTTGCCACCTCAAGAAACAATGTGACAAAGAAGAACACATTCATTACAGCGCTGCGCCACATGCGGTCTGAGGATTGAAATCATTTGCCACCTCAAGAAACAATGTGACAAAGAATATATAAAATGAGCAGTTTTCTTTAAAATAACTGTTTTCAAACTATGCTTAGTGCTGCTAATTCTAAAATAAACTTCCAAAAGTATCAATCTTATTTGAATTTTATTTATCGGAAATAATATACAATAGAGCCCTAATTAGCTAAAAACCTTTTAATATAACAATATTCAAATCATTGAAAAAATATAGGGTATTTTGTTTTTGTTTATGAAGTTATGTAGTGTTAAATCACTATTTTTCAAATAAATATCACATGGAATTGATATATAACAGGAAAACATCATCAAATGTGGACTAAAGATGCTTTATATAATCAAAAATTCAAATAACATGGAACATTTGATAAATTATTATTTAATAAATTAGATTTGAAAGCATTAACATAATGATGTAAAATTTATTTTTTAAATTAAATTTGCTTTTTGAATATAATGGCTTTTATTGTATAATTTAAAAGCAAACTGTTATTCACTTTGTGTTGAATTTTTTTTATTTTTGTAATAAAACAGTTGTAAATAAAATCAAAATTATTTTGTTGCATAATTTAAATCATTTTATAACTATTTTATTATTAAAATTACAAAAATAAAAAAATTCAACACAAGTGAATGACAATTCATCTTGGTTAAACAAGACACTGTTTATTAGGATTCTACTGTATATATATTTCAAATAGAATTTAAAAGATTTATTATATTATATTTATATATAAGATATTTTTGTTTAATTTTGAATTAACTATATTCATTTATCAATAAATAAAATTTTATTCATTCTGTTTGTTTGTTATTTTTTCATAACTACATTTTTTTAGCATAAATACATATTATAATGGTTTTTTTTACAATTCACCCTCGATGGCCTTTAAATCTATTTTTCTCCTTGCTCGAAACATTAAACGATTAGGAAAATGTGAAAATTAGAGTATTTTGAGCACTTCGTTCGAATTATCGAAATCGTGTATTTATAAAAAATTATAATAAAAAAAAATGGTTTAATACCCCATAATTGGATACTACACCCTTTTTATTAACTATTAGAATCTGTTCATCACATTTATTAAAATAAATAGGCCAAATCTGGCCACCAAAATTAATTTCAATTTACCATAGCTTTGAATATACATTCGTGAAAGTATCCCACCATTGTTCCCACTGTTTACGGCTTCACTTTTAAACAATGAGCAGGCCATCTACGTATAGAAATCTGTGCTAATGCTACATTTATGCGGTGCGACTTTTCATGCAACAAGACGCATGCAACTAGGCGCACGAGAAGGCATGCAAAGACGCATGCGGCAGTGCGACTTTTCATGCAACAAGACGCATGCAACTATACTCCGTCTCACTCTCAACTGATAGTGACGTCACGCGATCTTCGGTTGTAAATACTAGACGCAAGAAGGCGCATATATTCCCCATCTTAGTTGGGTTACACCTGCAACTAGTCTCGCAACATCTTGTTATTTTGATGATTTTTAAATTTTTTTCGCAAATTTTTCTTTGCTTTATGGATTGAGGTGTGAAGAAAACACTTTAATTTATTGAAGAAGTTAAATTTATTCGTCATCATTGTAGTAAATTTTTTGAAAAGACTGAAATTATGTAACATGACTTGATTCAAAATACTGATGTTATTAGCACTTCGATTGAAATATCTGGGTGTCAAAACACTTTCTTTTTTTTTTCTTTTCCTTCTGTCATTTGAAATGATAACAGTAGCTGCCGCTAAAGTGGCAAGGTACAGTCGGTTGCAGAAAGATCCGAACATCGTAGCATAAGAGGAAGTAGTATGGATTACAAAGTCTGGAAATTACAGGCACAGTTACGGAGTGATGGGAGTCAATGGAATGAAGAAGAGTGATGGAATGATGATGTAATGGGTTTTTTAACATATTTTACGCACCCTTTCCAATCGGCATCTCCTGAAAAGTTTTTCAGGGTTCTGGACCCAGTCCAGCAATCTCTGTCTATCACCATCCGGTCCCCCTCCACGGGTGTGGATACAGCCCGTGATTGGAACTGGCCCCGCCTCTTATTAATCTCAATGATTGGAAACAGATGTAAAAATGTAAAAAAATAATAATAATAAATACTTTCTACTTTTAATTTAATACTACAAAACAATATACTATATTTGTATAAATAAAGTTCTTATACATAAAAAATGATATTTATTGTTGTGTAATAATTTTTAATAAAATTAAGCAAATTTTACAAAAAAATAAATAAACGAAAAATAGAATACGTGTTTAATACAACATAATATTTAATGAGATGAGTTGCTTATTTTTCAGCACAAATTCTCTGAAATCGGGGTGTCGTTGAAGATATCGCTATTCGCAATTCTTTTTCTATCACTAAACCAGATCGGTATTTTGTCTTTAAAACAGGTACAGCAGAAAGTTTCTGAGTACATGAATATATATAATTTATAACTCTTTTGCTGATTCATTTTTTCGACAACAATTTGTATTTATTTGTTTATTTTTGTTTATCTCAAAAATGATATTTTTATTAATTCTTGCCCGCCCTCTTGCAATAGACTAGCGCCCCATTTTTTTTTTTTTTTTTTGTTAACAGATGACGCCACTTTCCATTCAGGGAGAATACTAAGTGACAGGGCGAAACAAGCCCTTCCACAGGCTGCCCACCCCTGCGGAGGGGTCAGCCGGATTGTGGAGGACGGGGATCGACGGGCCGGGCCCGGACCCCATGATAAATATTTTCAAGGGGTGGGACCCGAGACTCGAACCCGGGTCCTCCAGAGTGGAAAGCCGAAGCGTTTCCACGCGGCCAATCCGGCCGACACTAGCGCCCCATTGTTTCGAAAACATTGAGATGATATTACTATTTTAATTATCGTTCAGTATAGAAAAAATTATCAGTTTGCGTGAATATGTTTCAGCTTAAAAACTAATAATATTCGATCATTCAATATTTTTTTTTTTCAACAGATGACGCCACATTCTATTCATTAAACATACTACATGACGAGGCGAAACAAATCCTTTACGTCGGCCGGATTGGCTTGGTCGACCTGGAAACGCTTCGGCTTTCCACTCTGGAGGACCCGGATTCGAGTCTCGGGTCTCACCCCTTTAAAATATTTATCAAGGGTAAGGGCCCGGTCCGTCGATCCCCGTCCTTCACAATCTGGCTGACCCTTTCGCAGGGGTGGAGCCTATGGAAGGACTTGTTTCGCCCCGCCACATAGTATTCTGCAATAACAGAATGTGGCGTCATCTTTTGACAAAAAAAACAAACCGTTTACAGGATGCCTATCCCTGCGGAAGGGACAGCAGGATTATGGAGGACAAGATCAACAGGCCGGGCCCAGACCCATGATAAATATTTTCAAGAGATGGGACCCGAGCTTGAACCCGGGTCCTCCAGAATGGACAGCCAAAGCGTTTCCATGCGGCCAATCCGGCCGACTCATTCAATATTTAAAATAAAATCTACTTCATCAGCTATATGAATGCAATAATTCAAATCATTATTTGCTTTGGTTGACTCATTCAATATTTAAAATAATAAAATCTACTTCATCAGCTATATGAATGCAATAATTCAAATCATTATTTGCTTTGGTTCTGATTGTGTTCTAAAAGTACATGAACGATTTTTCTTTTTCTGTTCAATTACGTGCTGCTTATGAGGATGCTAGAATAATAATGGCTTCTCCAAATACAGTCTGACCCCGTTAACACGCGGTAGTCGGGGTCCATGGTTACTAAACCGCCGGTGAAATGAATTGCGAGTTACAATATTAATATAAATTGAGCGATAATATTAGTTCCAACATTGATATGAATTTTCTGTGTGATTTGATCAATACAAAATGGTTGAACATATGCAGCTAATTTCACTGATCACGAGATTTAATGACGAAGATGTCTAGGAATGATATCACAAGCGATTCTTCTTCTTCTTCTTCACTTAACAATATGGAGGCTATAGCTCGAGCTTTTTCCTCCGATGACGATCACAAGCGATTGTTTATCAAGATTGCTTATCAAGGTAGCCATGGTAAAACCGCGTGTTAACGGGGTTCGACTATACAGTCAATTCTCGTTATTCGCGGATTCCGTATTCGACTATTCGCGAAAATTATTTGTAACCACAAAATCGTTATTCGCGGAGCTTTCGCACTTATTCGCGGACTCCTGCTGAGCAGCTAAAATATTGTTACCAATGTACACTCTTTCTTTTTCTCTCTGGAGAGAGAGGGAGAAAGGAAGTTGTTTGTTATCAAATGTAACTCTGAACGGTTTGCCAAAAAATTACTCATTATCTATCCTTGCTCACTCCGCAGACCGCAGGTAGGCCAAAAGCCTATTCATATCGTCCGCCGGTGACTCTATGCTTGAATAAAGCCTGAAATTTAGGCGCCTAACTTCCTGCATATTTGTTCCTTATGCCGAAATTTTAGATCTGATACAAAAAGCGACGCAGACAAGGCTACATCATTTCTCAACGCAGTTCAGAAAGAAAGTGTGTTAGCTGTCACATCAGACATCTTGCAACATCAGCGCCCGCTCTAGCATTTATGACGCCCCGGACAAAATGACAAATTGCCGCCCTTTAAACATATACTTTTTAAAAATATATAAGGCGAAATGGGGTAAGGGCATAGTTGGGGGAAGTGCATTATCGGGCTTTCTTTTAAGCGAAAGTTCGTTATTTGATATTGTAGTAATCTATCAACCTATCGACATAGATAACGCACGATGAATGATGCGATTCCAGTATTTACATCGACCTTTACAAAAGTGTCACGTCCTAAAAGCACAAACAAATTAGATAGTAATCTGATAATATCCATCATCTATATTTTTGGCGGGCTTATAGGAGGTTATAATAAACCACATTTTATCGCCACCTGTTTAAATATTAAAGAATTAGAGTAAAATAAGCATCTTCCCCCGATCCACTCTACTTGGTTTGTGTGTTTTTTCTGTTTACAGATACCTTATTTAATATGTAATACATTTCTTACAAATAATTACAGCATATGAAATGTATAGTACTAAACACAGTATAATAATTACAGTAATATTTATATAATTTTTTAAAACTAACTATATAGTAAATAAAATCTTATTTTTGATTGATAGTTTTTTCATGTTGCAAGATGTTTAATTGTAACTTTTTTTAAGAAATAATAAAAAATTACCCGATTGCTATATCAAAGATTTGATGGAGTATATAACATAACACTTGTAAGTTTAAGTACAAAAAAATATGAAAAGGAAAATATTCAAAATTTAATAGTGAGTTTTAGGGTCAAAATGCTTAAGTATGGCGACTTCCAAAAAGCTAAAGTATGGCGACTTCCCCCGATCGACTATATGAAAATGTTGGGAAGAAAGGTTCGCAAGAACCTAACTCTATATTTCCCATAGGCACAATGGTTCACTATTCGCTAATTCAGTAGTCGCAAAGAATTTATGGAACGTAACTACCGCGAATAGCGAGAACCAACTGTATATGATTAAACTGTAATAGCGAGAATTGACTGTATCTAACCGAATTCGAAATCATTTCAGATTTTGCACAAATATTATAATTCAGAGTATTTTGTCCCGAATGCGGCAAACTAATTTGCGTGTCTTTAATTTATTTCAATGAGAAAAAGAGTTCAATTCTTGCTTTATTGCTCTAATTAGAATAGATTATAATCGAACATTTTAACTTACAAAATATATAAAGAATAGCATAATGTAATAACCTATAAAGAAATAAAAGAAAATTGATTCTTTCATATATGTCGTCAATGTATTCAAAATGTAAATTTATTATTCATTATTTAATTAGAAACATACTTATATAGCATAATAATAGTTTCTGAACTTCATTCTACTTATTATCGATATCAGTGAAAATCTATGAATCCATTTAAATTTTTCCTGGACATGGTACGAAAATCCCGCTTTTATGTCTGATTAAATAATCCTCATAGATCATGTCTGCACCTTTCTCTAAAACATCCATTTTATTTTTTAATCTTGAATATAGAAAGATGAAATTAATGGACTGTTATAATAATGAAAATATAAAATTCATAGTACTTTTTAAAATTTTTTGTCATTCAAAATTTCTATAGATTTGCAATTAGCTCCAATGCGTTATATTTGTCTTAAAATGCCATACGAATGAACATGCCATGCGACGTTTATTGATATTTAATGCTTATACTATATAAGTTTTCATTTTTAGGAAATTTATTTTTAAACAAATTCGAGTTATGCAAAAAATCTCAATCCCAATTATTTACATAAACTAGGGAATGCCTGTATCTCTTTGCACTTAGAAAAGAATGTACGCATAAGTTTTCAGTAAGTAAAAAAAATGGATATTAAATATTCATCGAATTGTTTTTAAATATTCAAATAATTATTTTTAATTAAAAAATTTTTTCATACAATTTTTCTGCCAGGTGATGTTAGTTAAGCCTATGGCCTAGAATAGTGGTCTCCAAAGTGGTATACGCGAGACGATACCTGGGGGTACAGCGAAAACAATTTTTATATATTGTTTGTAGACTCTACAAGCTGCTAGATCACTGAGTATTAAAACTAAATATCGAAATAAATTAAACATGGAACAAGCTGCTAGATCACTGAGTATTAAAACTAAATATCGAAATAAATTAAACTTGGAAGCAGACCTTCGTATCGAAGTGTCAGATAACATTAAACCAGCATTTTCAGAAATTATTAAACAAATGCCAAGCCCATTCTTTCATTAAATTTTAATAAGAAAAATAAATATGCACTTATTTTAATAATAAAAATAATGTTCAATTATAGCTTTTTTGGATATTAGTTTACAAAAAAACTAATGTGCAATTATAGCTTTTTTGGATGTTACATAAGGACTTATTTCCTCTTTAAAACACTAATTACAATAGATATCTGCTCAATCAGTTGGGGGTACGCGCCATTTATTTTTTGTCTTAGGGGTACGCAGTCAAAAAAGTTTGGAGACCACTAGCCTAGAACACACCGAGATTTTTCTGCGCAGAATAGCAGAGAGGCAAAAAGCAGAAAGAAATTTATGCATATCTAGGTAGGAACAGGGCAGAAAACTGACATTAGCTCAACTCAACTTTTTCATTCCTGCTCGAGGTTTCTGCCTAACTACAACTAATTGTAACATTGTTTACATATGACGTCATATACGTTTAAAACGTTGCTGAAAGAAAGTGACGATTGTCTGCTGTAAATGCTGAGATATTTATCGAAGACCTAAAAATATTCCTGTCTTTTTGACAAAAAGAACAAAAATTACCAGTATATAGTTTTAAAGCAGTCTATATGGAAAGCCATCAGCATACGGCATAATATAATAGGTAATAAAATTTATTGCCTGTTATATTACAAGTTACAAGTAATCTTTCCACAATGGTTGTTTTTACTGTAAAACACGAGAAAAAATGCATAAATCAAAAATTTCTTTATTCAAAAATTATACAAATTTTAAATGAGTTATAAAAATACATCATCATATCGAAAAATTAGAAAAAAAAAATATAAAATAAAAGTTGCCACATATCAGTTAAAATATACAAATACTGCACTTTTAAATATACACGATTAAAGTTAAAGAATTTAAAAACTTGTGTGAATTTGCCGGAGAAAATTAAATTATTAGAGTACGGAAATACAAGATTATTGTATTTAGGTCCATCAATTGATAGAATTTTAATTATGTTTGATGAGCTGTTTTAATATTTTCTCTCTCAAGAGAAATGTTCTGTGATGTTGAAAAAATTGAAGAACCTGCTTGTCTTTGATGCTTAAAATAGTAATTACGATGCTTGTCATTAGTAAATTACGAAGTTTTTACATTCTAAGCATATGTTAGCTTCATTGAAAAAAATATTTCAGCTACAGAATAGTTGTGAATAGTGAAATAATAATAGGGGATGCAATGTGTGTAGTGGACATGGGCCCATGAAACACTAAGATTCACGTTATAAAAAAAAAAAAAAAAAAAAAAAATATGTTTAATAAGTAAATACTAAATAAATTAAGAAGGAACACACGAAAAAATCTAGAAAATATAATTTTATCTACAGTACAAAATTTATAAAACAAACAATAAATTATATAGAAATGGCAAAGAAAATCTATATTTTAATAAAAATAAATCTTTTAGAATAAATAAAAATTATTAATAATTCACATTGGCATTTTTCATACTTTGCGCGACATAAATATATTAATTATATTGATATGATTAATCATATGGGCCCCTTTCGTTGCAATACTATTCACATTATGTTTTGGATACTTTCTAATTCGCTGAATAAATTCATTTTGATTTGTAAGTCTTTAATATCCTTACTCTTATGGTTTTAAATATCGAATAGAGCCATTCTTCTATTTCCACACTCTTAACAGATTAATTTTTTCTTATACTACTAAAAAATATAAGTTTACATGATTAATTACACATTCTTTCAGCCTGTTCCATTCATTCCATAATATTTCTGGTTATCAGATATTGTAAGAAAAATTTTATTGATTCCTAAAAGATGTTTCAGAACAGTGCAGAAAAAAGAAGGCAATCAGGATGCTGAGGAATTTACGTTCGAAGGTCATAATTGTTACTTATATATACCACATTAGACAATTTGTTTTGCAATTTATCTTTTAATTTTCATTGTGGAAAAATATATATAAATTATCATTGAAATAATAGACAACAAACAGTACCATGCAATTTTTTATATTTAATTTTGATATTTAAAAATATTTTATTCAGTAATCCCTAATAAGTTGATACTTGCGTTCTAAGAATTTGTTAATGTTTATTAATATTTAACTTAATAATTCTGGAATAATTTTCGGATCCATGTTTTATATATATATATATATATATATACCAGGTGTTTTTCTTGAAACCGAACGCCGAACACTGATTTTTGGCATCGAGCCAATTCTGATGCATTTATCACGTCAGGAATCGCTCGCTACGAAAATTTATTTTATATTTTTAATTCTAACGGCCATGCGTTTGAACGTATTGGCCGTTTTCAATGGATTCAAATCGGTGAAGGTTTTCAGCGGTTACGCCCGTGCGAAGAGTCGGACGACCCTAAGACCGGGAGATGGTCACAAGCGGCCGACGGAACAGCGGTTAAGAGGATAAGTTCCGTCGATTACCGGTGCACTCAAGGGTATTTATTCTTTAAGGAATATATTTACTTATATATGTATTTTTTTTAACTGAACAATTTTTAATTATATGATAAAATTTATTTTTTTGTAAAATAGAAATATCTCTATAGAAATATCTCTAAAGGGCACTGAGGATAATACGGCCACTCTCATTTCAAACTCAAGTTGTGATGGTTGTGGTAAAGTTGAAAAAATGAAAAACACGTGGTTATTAGTGTTATCTGTCCTCTTTAAGTTTTTAAAAGATTTTTTTGTATTCATTTTTGATTTCACTTTCAAATTTAAAATTTCGCAGAACATCTTTTTTTGAAGATATGGCCAGTGAAGGTAATTCGGCCAGTTTCCTGTTTTTTTCAATAAATCCATTTCTATTAAATTTTATTTCACTTAAGCAAAAAGGGCAATGAAAAAAATACACACTTTCGTTATTTTTTATGAACAAAACTTTATTTCTATTTGAAACGAATCGAATGTATACTGCTCACAAAAACTGACTGCAGCTACAGCCAAGCTCATATTTCCTGACTCCAGTTGCCCTTAGTCCTCTGTTTTCTTGGTGACATGTGACCTAAGCATAAAAAAACACAGTAAGATAGGGTAGAATAAGATTGAAACAAAAAAAATTCATGCTTTCTGAAAGAATAACAGCATGCAGGTATTACGGCTATTAGTGGCCATTTTACTCTGCAGCTAGGCACGGATTAGGTATACAGATACGAAACTTCGAATATTTTTCAAACTTGGCAGTTCACGCAACCGATAGATGGCATTGTCAAATTAGACTTATAATTTAATTTAGTTTTTTAATAATTATGTCTGTGTGATATTTGGTTGTTTCTATTGTCAAAAATATCAATATATAAATATTTTATGATTTTACAGCCGATTAAATGAAGTACTAATTTAAAAAATTATTTTTTAAATTAGTACTGAAAAAATGACTAGGATCTTGATATTGTAAGTCTTATTTATTATATTTATGTATTGTATTTTATGTATTTTGATGAGTTTATAGGAAAATAAATATTAAAACAACATAAACTGATATCATTTTTTTTTTTTATGTATTTTGATGTAAATAAAGAAATCTACTTGTAAATGAAGAATTAAAGGAATCCAAATTTATTCTATACATTATAGATTATTACAAAAGTAATAAATTTTTTTTCAGTTTAAGTACTATCCTTTTTTCTTTAGTGTTTTAATTTTAAAAATTCTTGAAATTTTATTTTTTAATTTTAATATTTTATTACAGCTGGTGAAAAAGATTACACAGACTGTGATTGTTTTGTTTGCTGTATTTTGACACATGGAGATGAAGGTATATTATATGGAAGTGATGGAAAATTTCAAAGAAGTATAATTTATAGTTTTTTTAATGATGATAACTGTCCATCTCTAACTGGAAAACCAAAAATGTTTTTCATTCAAGTATGTATATTTTGAATTTTTATAACAAAAAGCAGATTATTAAACATTAATAAGTTTAATAATTTGCTTTTTAAGTTTAATAATAATTTCATATACAAACAATTAAAGTTGCTGGATCAAGACAGTTTGATCTAAAATGTTTTCTATGAGAAAACATGATTAATGCTTAAAACTCTCTTTGTAAATAAACTCAAACTTTGATCTTTAAAAATTTTTAATTATTTCTTGAGTTTTTTTAAATTAATAAACAATAATTACTTATGATAATTATTTTAATAATCAATAATAAAGTCTATAATTAATGAATTTTTAACAAATAGAATTATAAACATTAATACTAACTTCCAGAAAATTGAATTTATATTTGTTAATAATTTAGCAGAAAAATGTATTTAATTCACAAAAATATTCAAAGACAATATTTGATGAAAACTATAATTTTTAAGTAATAAATAAAATTGCAGTGATCGACATATTTATTACTGTATATGCTTAAATTTGAAAATTAGTTGGCACTTACTAGAACTGAACTTCAAAATCCAATGGTAAGAAATGGGCCAAATAGGTAATAAAATATCATAAACTATTGTATTTCTGTATCTATAAGTATATTTTTAATAATGTTTTTGAAAAGCATTAACATCAATAAATAAAATGGCAGTGATTTGTTGGTATTCAAACCTAATTAAAAATTTTTTCATTAGAATTAATGAGAAACAAGTTTCTGATTTAAGAATTTTTACTTAAAAAATTGTTAAGTTCCAATAACCTTTATAAATTGAGGGATATCTGCATGTGACATCTTTGTAAAAATTAAAAATTTTATTTTTCAGGCCTGCCAAGGTAATAATGTTGACCATGGTGTTACATTGACTACTGATAAAGCTCTGATTAATGAAACAAACAATTCTTATGTGCCTAAACCTGCCAAACTTTTAAAAGTTGATTCAGAATTATCGATTATACCTCCAGATTTTTTAATAGCATATTCAACAATTCCAGGTAAGATTTAATTTATGTCCACTAAATTAGATAATATGAGAGAATTTTTATTCATTAAAATTAATACAAAGCATTAATTTCTTAAGTATTCAGTTATACAGGGTGTTTTCTACCACCCATACCACCCTTTTTTTTCTCGGAAACACGATGAGATAGAAAGTAGGGGAAAAATTTTGATTACCAAAGTATTCAAAGAATCGAATGGGCATGATAAAAATTTTGTGAGCCCATCAGAAGTAGGATCAGCTATGAAATCACCAATGGAAACTTATGCCGATTTTGGCATAATTGGATAGAACTGTGAAAAACAAAGAACTTTTGTTTTGAAAGTTTTTTAATATCACTTACGGATGTAAGAATTTACAAAAAAAAAAAGATGCCGCCGCATGTACTGCCGATTGGGCTATTCAAGCAATAATAAAAGGAAGAATCGACATAGGGCATCTGTGTATATGGTGGCACTCAAAGGGCTGAAACAAGTCCAGAAATCCTTGCTCTTGAGTATGGCTCTATACCGAACTGTGATGGCGAAAGAGTTGTCACACCTGCGGTTCGAGGGCTACTACCGAGTACCAGAATTTGTCTTAAATCTGCAAAATACTGCTCTTTGCTGCTTCAATAATGTCTGACAATGTACAAAACAAAATCGTGAAAATCATAAACAATACAAAAAAAAAACTCAACTGAAAGGTTTCACTTACTTTAAAGTAGGATCAACTACCGCAGAAGTATCATTTTCATTTCCCATTTTACAAGTGCCCACAAGATGATAGGCGGGAGCTACAGTATGTTTTATCAGACAACCATAATAATCATTGCTACCTTCCGGATGTGCGATACAAGGTTCAAATCTAGGAACTATTATTTTCTCTCCAACTGACTGCATGGACTGAGTATTAGCTAATGTCTCACACATTTTAACGCCTAAAAATATATATTATTCTTTATTACTTGTCTAAGAAGATTTCTGCGACTCTCGGATATAACATAAACAATTGTGAGGAGCTAATTAGATAGTCTACTCACCTTCTATTAAAACATTCACATCGTATTTTTTAGATAAATATCTAGCATCTATAATGGGAGGAGAGTTAGGATCCGAACTACTCAAGCTGATTTTGCCGCGACTCTTCGGTCTTTCGACCAGATTTCCGCACAAGACCGTTGCTTTCAACTAAAAATCAAAGAAGGCAAAATAAAATTTGATTCATGTTTGTGAAAAAAGCAGAAAAAAATATTGACTGAAGAATCATCTCACGTCGTTGGTTGGCAAATAAGCAGACGATACTAAAGTGACAAAAATTATTTCCGAATCGGGCCATGCGGGATTAAAGCTGTACGTGCTACGATAAAAACCTACTACTTCAGTAGGAAGACCGGCTAGAATTCCTGAAATTGTAACTTTTATTTTGTAATAATTAATTTTGTTTGTATCCATTTCGTAGCAAAAAATGAAGAATGACTTTTACCTTTTCCAGAGCTAAGATATTGTTTGTAGTCGCTTTCATTTACATGTAAATTGCTGATTTTAAAGATCGGAGTGACGATTATAGCATGATCTTGGAAGTTCTCTCCAACAGGAAGATCCGAGATAACAGGTATCTAAAAAACAAAATTGTTAAAAGTTTTAGAAATAAATATAAAATTTTCTATTTCTTATTCAACCAGTTGCGAAGTCATTTCTATTAAATACAACTAGAAATTTATAATCAGTAAAAAAAAAAGAATATGGAATTAAGTTAATTCCGATTCAGTTAAAAGATATGCTAAACTTGCCCCAAAATTATTCAATTCTTGAGCTGGGCCAATTCCCGATAGCATTAATAACTGTGCAGACTTGATGGTGCCGGCAGATACAATGATTTCTTCTTTGGCAAAAGCTTTTTTAATTTTACCATGGTGTTCGTATTCTACTCCTACAGCTATATTATTATCATTAAATATTATCTGAAAGAAAATTTTGATTTACTAATGTATTTTTGGAATTTTTTCTATAAGAGAATAATTTTTAATTTTGTTTCCCAAATATCCATTATAGTTTGAAATTTGATTAGGAGAGAAAAATTGATGAATTCTGTTTTTAGTTTTATTGGGCTTTCCCTGGGATGACACTGTCTTGGGCTATAAGATCAGGCACCACCCTTACTCATAGTACACTTTCTAATATGTGAAGGAGGGACCATCCTAAAAAAATCTGGAGTTACGAGTTTCAGATCCATTTTCAAATACTTCATGTGGAATATGTTTGCGATTCGCTACTTTTGCAGTAGATAATTACCGACAACTGATAATACTAAACATAGAATAAATAACCAAGCAAAACAAAATTACAAAAATCTACTGATATTTTCTGTTTTCGAATGGATGACCAGGAGGAAATGTATTAGATTTCATTTAAAAGATAATTATCGATTTGAGGCCATATCTCTAGATTTTTCCGGACTTGATCTGCTGATTCCCATACTTTAAATTACATCGAAAGGATGACAACCCATAGTGAATTCTCGAATATTAAGTTAGTTATGTCACTTGAAATATCACAAGGGGTTATGATAGCAGATTTTGATAAGCTCATCACAGATTAGCCACTATCTATATAGAAATTGGCTAAAAGATATAAAATTGTGACGTAAAATTTTTTGTTTTTGCATATTTTACGCCCCTTTCTAATCAGGGAGATTACTAAGGGGCGGGACCAGTACCAATCTCGGGTTGCATCCACACCCGAAGAGGGGACCGATGGTGAAGGACGGAGATCGCCGAGCAGAGACCAGTATCCTGAAAAAAACCGGAGACCAGACCCGATAGCGTTATCACTCGACAATATAGTCACGTAAAATCTCGAAAGAAGTCTCACAACTGGTAGTCTTGTGTCCTGATGGCCGAGTGGAACTATCATGTATGTCAATTTTAGACAATCTGAATTTAGTTCTCAGGCTCTCACCTCCAGATATTTTTCAGGATGAGCCCAGGCCCGATTTAAGAATCCCACATCTACGGTAGCATATCAATTGAAGGATTGACAGACAGTGGTATGCATTATATATCACTTAGTTAATATACCGTTCAAAAGCGGCATAAAAAATAAATAAAAATTTATGGCCATTCTAATTTGTTTCTCACAAATATTGAAAAAAATTGAAGATTGCATAAAATTTAAAAAGTAATAATAGTATTCAGTTTTTACTTCATTTTAAATAGCATATTTAATTAACAATCACACTCGTAATACATTTATATTACTGCTAGCCATAGTAAAAAAAGAAAAGAATAATTAAAGTGATTGCATCACTAAAATTAATTAAACAAACCTTTCTGACAAAAGCTGAACTCAGAAGGTAAAAATTCTTTCTTCCTTTAATCGAATAAATGAAAGCCTTATTTGTTCCCCATCGCAGATTATTTCTGATGGTTAATTGAGGCCGGCCGAATACTAAGTAAAAAATTACTTTTTATTCGAAGAATAAATAGTTCGAATAAAGTTACAGTCGATTCTCGTTATTCGCGGATTCCGTATTCGCGAAAATTTATTTGTAACCACAAAATCGATTTCCGCGCTACTTTCGCGCTTTTTCGCGGACTCCCACTGAGCGGCGAAAATACTATTACCAATGTAAACTCTCTCTTTCTTTCTCTAATAAAGGAAGGTGTTTGTTACCAAACATAGTCTCTGTTGTTTTGCCAGGAAAGTCTCATTACCTATCCCTGCTCACTTCATAGACGGCAGGTAGGCCAAAAACCTGTTCATATTGTTCGTAGGACTCACAGAATAATGTGTGATCCTATACTTGAACGCAGCCTCAAATTTAGGCGTCTAACTTCCTGCGCATTTGCTCCATACGCCGAGATTTTAAAAGATCTGAGGCAAAAAGCGACGCACATAAGGCTGATACAGTTTTTCAGTGCAGTTCAGAAAGATGATATTAGCTATTATATCAAACAGCTACCTATTTTATTTATAACATAGTTAGTGTTTTAAAAACTTGCTGTAGTTAGTGCTTTAAAAAAATTAAATAAAGATTACTTTAATTATAATATTATATATAATACTGTACATTGCATATATTGTAATTATTTTTAAATACTGTAATATATATTAAATAAAGTTTTTTTAAGCAGTAAAACACACAAAGCAAGGATGAAAATATTAGAAAGGAACCTACTCAGGAACCTAATTCTATATTCTTTCCCATGGACACGATGGTTCTGTATTCGCGAAGAATTTACGGAATGTAACTACTGCGAATAACGAGAATCGACAGTAATTATATAGTCTTTACTCACTTGACCGATTGTAATTGTTTACGTCTCCTATTTGGAATCCCAATTCCATGGCAGCTTTTAGGTATTTGTCCAATGCAGAAGAGGCGAAAGGGGAATACTGAACGTACACTTCACCTTGGGTCCCGTGAAGCTCTGAAAGTTACGAAGATTGCATTGAATTACAGATACATTCAGTGGTGGGATTCAGCCGGTTCGATAGAATCAAAACATCATTTTTATTGAATTCGGTGAGCCAGTTGTTAAAATGACACTTGTAATCAGGATTCTCTCTAAGCTGGCGCCTGAGCAGCCGCCCAATGTGGAAATCACAAATTTATATTCCATAGACTGAACTCACACGCACCAAAACAGAACCATGTCACAAACACAAAACGGTGGTTGCTTGTGGACAGTCGTGAATTATAATTATATTAAATATAGAACGCAATAATCTACTCAGACGGACCGCTAAACTGAAGACGGTTTCAACAGCTGTCGCAAATTGTGGTCGATAATTCACGACCGTCCACAAACCGACCACAGTTTTGTGGTCGTGATATGGTTTTGCTGTGGTATGTGTGAGTTCAGCCTTACTTTGTTTAACGTTCATCATTCGTTCGCAGGCAACGGCACATTCTAAGCGTTCTAATAAAGTTCATTCCGTCCATAGATGAAAAAAATTCCGACGAAACTATGCTTGTAATATTTATTTATACATTTCATAAAACTCGTTATATCTTTGATGAAGTACTAGATTAACATGTGTAAAATAATAAAGTACCTTTCGGTATATCTTTTTTTACATTTAAAACGGTCATTAGGATAACGAACCGATTGTTAAATTATTTGAATCCCACCACTGGATATATTCCATTGTTCTTTAGACTCTAAGAAACTTTATACTCGATTATTAATTTTCATGGGAAAAAAAAATTGGCAGCTTGTTTGAAATTTGATATTTCTCTTCAGTTTGCAAGCATTATTTATATCAATCATTATATAGGATCCTCTTTATCTTTATTCCGCTTTTCACTTGGAAGATTTTTGCGTTCAACTGGAAAGGGGGGAACCTTCCAGGTGACGTTTTCAGCTTGGAAGGTACTCCAAAACATTTTGAATGAATTGAAATATTCAATTCTCAGACCTGCAGTTCTGGATACTGATATATTGGCATTTATAAAAAAAAATAGTCTTCCATTTTCTATACTATGTGCATGCCATCTGGTTTACATAAAATTTTGTCTCCAAAAATGTTATTTCATATTTCTCAAACTTTGGATAAGATGCAAATCTTATTTAGTAAAAAGTGGTTGTTGCACATAAATATAAAATTAAAATATATCTATCAATTATAAAATTATTTACACTAACTAAATGTTGATATTAAAATTATCAATATAAAAATAACTGAATTGTTCAGTTTTCCTTATAAATACAGTAATAAATAAATCAGCAACTTGCCATTAAATAAAGTTCATAATAAACTTCAAACATTTTTCTCAATCTTAGCAGTGATGAGATCTAAAATTATTGGTTCTATGGCATCTCTCCTCCATTCGCTCTATATCAATGGTCTCAACAGTGTGATACGCGCCCCAGGAATGCACTTTTGTTTGATCGTCATTATACATGTCGTATGAATTGCATATTATTTTTCTTTGCTGAAAAAGGAGTGCGATTAAAAGAATTTGGAGATCACTGCTCTATGTAATAGTCTCGCTATTGGATAAAAATTCCTCCTCAGTAGTGATGTTTTGAACCTTCTAACAGCAAAATGATTTTTTATTTTCAATTATAACTTTTTACCATTACTGACAAATTCCGTATTCATATTTTTTTCCGACTTCAGGAAATAAGGTAAGACATGATTCCAGTCCCACCCACGAGCTCCACTTCTTGCCCAATCGTCATAATCCAATCTGTGTCCTCTTATATACATCATGGAGTTGATAACGCTAGTGCCTCCTACAGCTTTTCCTTGCGGCATAGCAGCTGGCTATTAAAAAAATCTTTGTATTAAGATCTCTAATGTTAATTCATTTTCTGTGCAACTACTTACTGATCTCTGGATGTTTAAATTCGGATATGAAGGAAGCTGCACGGTGTAGTTCCAATCATATTGTGTTTGCTGTAGAAAAGGATAATACATAGGTATCTCACTCAGCAGATTAGCATGGTCTCCCGCTTCTAATAGAAGAACCTGAATTTGAGAATTTTCCGATAATCTGTTGGCTACTACTGATCCTGCGGCTCCTGATCCCACTATAAAGATAACAATGTTTTAAATATATATTTTTACATTTGCAAAAATCTTTTTTCTTTATTTTTTACTTTATTTTCTAATCGGAGGTTACTATCGACTGAATAGCAATAGGAAACACTTCGGTTTTCCACCCAGAGGATCCGGGTTAATCACTAAATGTTGAATCTGAAACTTTATTAGAGTTTCATTCATTCATTATTTCATTTTCAAGTAATCATTCATGGCCGGTTGTCATAGTTCATTAAATAAAGTCCATTTCTTCCCATTACAATCAATTATAAGCTGGCCAAAATCTTCAGTTTTGCTTTTTCTATTATGCATTTAAAAAAAATCTGAACAACTAGAAGCACGCTTTCTAGCAATTAACTTAAAGTTACTTGATGGAATCTGCACTGAATATGGAATTTTAGAATTATTTAAAAAACTGAATATTTTAACTTATCAGTAAAAATGAAATGTGAATGAAGGAATAAAATGAAATGTGACAAATGTGAAACAGAGAAATGGTCTCTACTTAACGAACTGTGAGGAAACGGTCTCATCAAAAACTGTGTGAGAATGAGTATCTTAGGGTTAGAGAAAAATTTATGCTCCACACAAGTGGGCAACTTGTATTTGGCCCACTATTTAGTGATTAACAGATTGAAAAGTGGCATCATCATCTGAGGAAAAAAATATAAGGTTATTAACGGTGAGGCATTCGAATGCTCAGCAGTGGGCGCCACATCTAGTTAGTTTACTCTGCCGAACCACGCAAGGTTATCTGGCAGCGGCAATTTTTAGAGCCCATTTTGGACTAACCAACATAACACGATGGGCAACCGGACGATTGAGGATGGGAACCGACGAGTCCGGACCGACAAAAAACTTTGAGATGTGATCCAGGATCAAATCTGAATGTTCTAAGGAATTTAAGTAGAAATCCGAAGCGTTTCCATAAGCCTAATAAAGTCTGCAATGAGGATATCAATTGTAGGAGGGAAAATTTAGGAACTATTATATTTGTAAATGCAAAAAATTGAATTATATTTATTAATAAAGTAAAAAACAAATTGAATTTTGATTCTGTAACTTTACAAATGAGGTTCTTTCGGACCATGACTGTGTTTAAGTTTTGAAATCATGAAAAAGGCATTAAATAATTTAAATAATTGTAAAATTTTTTTTAAAATTATGCTAACGATTGAATGGCTAGGCTATGGAATGTTAAATGATTCATTATTTTATCAAATCAATTAAATTTGTTATTGATGTTTAAAAATCTCACCTACAATGTAGTCGTAGATTTTCATATTTTTGCTGCCTGTCAAAACCTTCACTAGAGACATGAACAGTAGAACGATCCTCATTTTGTAATTAAGCATTGAAGTTGATACGTGATAATATATGCGATTTCTGATTGATACTGTAGATAGAATATTATGACTACGCCAAGTACATTCGCCAGACGACTGCGTGGGAGTGTGTTGCACTTCGATTACCTGAAAATCCGGATATAATATCGCCAGAATTTTCAAAAAAGTCCAGGCCTGACCTCATTCTTCAACTGCTAGTCCACTTTACTATTTTTACGTGAATGGTTTATTTGATGGGTTTTTAGTATTACTTTCCAATCATATGCCGATTATTAAATGATAAAAACGGATAGGCGAACGTGAAATACAATCGTAGAGAGGTTAGCAGGACATCCATAGAAAACGATGGAAGGTCACATAAGAAAATAAACCCCAAAGGATCAAAATTACTTTCTAGTCCCGTTCTTCAGAAAATTTATATAAAGATTCGAATCTGGCATCAACCTCATTCTCAAAGTTTAGGACGTTTGCAGACTGAATGACACTTCTATGGGTCTCAATCAATCCGGATGCGTCCTAAACTTTGAAGATGGGGATTGACATCATATTAGAATTTCTCATATAAATTTTCTAAGGAAGAGAACTAGAACTTAATCTCGATCCTCCGGGTTTTATTTTCTTGTGTGACTTTCCACTGTTTTCCATTCAGCGGGTACTAAATGATGGAACATTCGAGTGCTCATCATGGACGGCCCATATCCGTGATTGGATCATCAGTCAAGTGAAGGATGAAATGCAATTAGCTTGAGATTGAACCCGGATCTTCCAGTAGGCTCTCAATCCAGAGAGCTACTGGAAGATCTACGTGGTAAAGCTGTGGCTTACTACTCTGGACCGGGGTTCAAATCCGAGTCCCACACCTCCAGTTTTTCAGGAGCAGTCCAGGCCCGGCCCGTTGACCCTATCCTTCAACTATCCGATTGATCCCATCATGGGTGTTAGCCAGTCTACGATGGGCTACATAAATAGCCGCTGCCAGAATATCTCTCGTGCATATCGCACGATTAACTAACCTAAGCTAACCTCTGGATTGACATAGATGCGAAGAATTTATACATGATCAATCTGTAGGTTATTTCTTCAGGCGAAAATGAATCCCACTACTCATATTTTTCATAGACAGGTTAATCCTCACTCCCCGAATCATTCTTTACTCACCTAGTCAATCCATTCACGAATATTGACAATTTATTTGCAATTTTTGGTTTAGTTTGCTGCTTAAGCGATTTAAGATAACTATAAGAAAAAGGGCAGATGCTGAAAAGTTGAATTTACCTGTTTCTAATAGAACTATGAACGTATAAAATTTTTGAGGCCTTTATCAGAGAACTTTACATCAGATTTCTAATAATTATTAATTATTAAAGAAAAAGCTTTAAGATTGAACTTTATCTTAAAAGTGCGAAATCGAATTCTAATTCTGTATTTTCTCGCTTTACTAGGACCATCTGAATCAGACGCATTGATCTCAACATTTTGTCTGTTGTGACAATGTAACCAGATAGGCCTGTTTACATTTTCACTATGATGTAACTGGCCTGTCATAAGATTTGATTTTTTTTATTTGAAATGATCCCACTAATTAGTAACTTTTGATTGAAAAGTGGCGTAAAAGTTAGTATATGATATTATATCCGTAGTTAAAAAAAAATTAAATCATTTTTTAATGGTAGTTCGATGGCATGACAAAATTCAATTTTAATTAGATATTTAATTTAATTTGAAAATTTTCTACTCTTATGCAAATTATTTTCGATATTCATCTCATAGAAATTTAATAAGGTTTTTTATTTGAAAATGAATGTCGAAATTTGATTATCAAATTTGAAATTTTATGATTTTACTTATTGTCTTCTCTTCTTACAAATTCTTCGCGAACAATAGTTAGCATCACTTGTGCCCTATTTAATGCTGTCAAAGTCCAAGTTGATGTAATTTTAAGTTATTTCAATGAAATTAATTAAGAAAGTAAAATAATAGCAAAGTTATAATAATGTCTTTTCTTTTATATCGAATACAACTTCATTAAACATTCGAAGAAAACTTGTTTCCGATGGCAGAAATATTTTCCATAGAAATCTACGTAACTATGGTTGCATTTGGAGATAATATTGTAAAAAAGCATAATTATTAGATTGAGGAATTGTGGAAGTAACATTATGGATATTTAAGGTATATAGGGGATTGTATAAGAGAATATAAGTAGATATAATATTAATATTTACTTTTCATAACGTTTCCCCTGGTTAGAATAACGTTTCCATCGGTTGGAAGATATAAAATGGCAGCTGAATGCGGGCTCTATCTATTTAGGGACTCTATACTTATTTTTAAAGAAATTTATGAACGTGTATATTAATTTTTTTTATATTGTATTTTAATAAATTATTTATTTTATAGTAAAATATATTTTATTGTTGATAATCATTAATTAGATTTTTCTATCGATCACTAATTCGATGACGTCGCTTTCACAAATTTTAGGTCTACGTTATCATCAATAGCGAATAGTTAGCAATTCTTAAAAATTTAAAATTAAACGAGATTTATTTATTTTTTAATGTTTGCATATTTTGAAAAAGTTTCCATCAGAGAGAACAAACTTTCTCTACTTGGCGCGTACCGTATTTATAATTTACATTATAAACGAAACAGAGAGATTCTTCTAGATTGGTTGCAAAAATTAGAAGTTTATTCGAATGAATCGTCAAAAACAGACTTCATCATACATGTTTATTTAAACGAATGATTAAAAATATATTACTTAAGATTATTTGTGACAACTTTATAAAAGAAAACAATAAACATATATTTTCTGTCGGCCGGATGGCCGCGTGGTAAAGCTGTGGCTTACCACCCTGGAGGATCCGGGTTCAAATCTGGGTCCCACACCTCCGGTTTTAAAAGACTAAAGGAGTCACGTCGTGTTGTTAGTGGTTCCGAGGGCGGTCACTGGGGGCTCGGTTTAGGCTGCTATACAGAATCGGGACTGTTTTGGCGGTGCCCACATCCGTCACTGGGAGCCTGCGATGAGGCCCCGTACGAACTCGGATCGCCTGGCGGGCTCGCCTGACTCATTTTCTGAGATATTTTCTGTCTGCCGGATGGCCGCGTGGTAAAGCTGTGGCTTATCACCCTGGAGGATCCGGGTTCAAATCTGGGTCCCACACCTCCGGTTTTTAAAAGTTCCCCTGTAGATAGGGGTGAGCAACCTTTTTAATCAACGGGCCAATTTAAATTTTAAAATTTTTTTGCGGGTTTTAAAAGTCCCCCTGTTGATAGGGGTTAGAATATACCCACCGTCTGACCCCGCGTGGAGTAAAAGGCTCTTAAAGGGATGTGTAGAGGGTTAGAATATACCCACCGTCTGACCCCGCGTGGAGTAAAAGGCTCCTAAAGGGGTCACGTCGTGTTGTTAGTGGTTCCGAGGGCGGTCACTGGGGGCTCGGTTTAGGCTGCTATACAGAATCGGGACTGTTTTGGCGGTGCCCACATCCGTCACTGGGAGCCTGCGATGAGGCCCCGTACGAACTCGGATCGCCTGGCGGGCTCGCCTGCCTCATTTTCTACTTTTTCGTATCTTCTTTACTCTCCCTTTTCGTATTCGGCGGACACGTAAATAAATAACCCCCATCAGGGATTGGGACAAAAAATATATATACTGTATATATTCTATTTCTTAATGAGTAGCGTTGGTAAATGCCGATGGTGTTTACAATAGCAGCACGTTGTGTTGTTAGTGGTTCCGAGGGCGGTCACTGGGGGCTCAGTTTAGGCTGCTATGCAGAATCGGGACTGTTTTGGCGGTGCCCACATCCGTCACTGGGAACCTGCGATGAGGCCCCGTACGAACTCGGATCGCCTAGCGGGCTCGCCTGACTCATTTTCTACTTTTTCATATCTTCTTTACTCTCCCTTTTCGTATTCGGCGGACACGTAAATAAATAACCCCCATCAGGGATTGAAACAAAAAATATATATATATATATATATTCTATTTCTTAATGAGTAGCGTTGGTAAATGCCGATGGTGTTTACAATAGCAAAATAAACAATCCTTCTCAAACACTATCAAAACTGCTAGACATGACAAGGAAACAGTAAGATGCGGCATTAGATCTGTTTATATTTTTCTATATTACTGGATTATTTTAAATTTTGTCCTTTCTTTTGGCCCATCCTTTTATTTATATTAAGTTGAATATATAGGGTTATATGTTCGGTAACGTATGGTAATATAGTTTTTAAAAATTATCAGAATTTTGGAAACGCCTTTAGTGTAATTTTTCATAATTACTTTAATTATAATTTCATAATTACTTTAATTATAATTTTTTAAATTACTTCTTAAGTTTATGTATTAAAAAACGATTGATGAAACGAAGGAATTTATTTTCAATTTACTTTTATAATTTTATTTAATAAAAATTGCATAATTTCCCCCTATACTTTGGCATTCAAACATTTGAAAAAACGGAAAATTATTCAAGTAAATTAGGTAAAATAATCTACTGTATATACAGTATACAGTATTACAAGCCTTTAGGAAAAAAAATCGATCGTTGTCGTTTTATTTCCTCGCGATAGATGGCGACTTATTGGAGATCACTCAGAACCTAATTTCCCCCTATACTCTGGCATTCAAACATTTGAAAAAACGGAAAATTATTCAAGTAAATTAAGTAAAATAATCTACTGTATATACAGTATATTACAAGCCTTTAGGAAAAAAAAAACGATCGTTGTCGTTTTATTTCCTCGCGATAGATGGCGACTTATTGGAGATCACTCAGAACGTTGGTGATCACTACGTTTTAGATCAATCATTTGCATTTGTATCAAACTGTATTTATTATATTGATTTCTTGATTGATTTTACACTTTTAGCTAATTATATTCTGTTTGAAATTATCATATCTCCCTACATAAAATAATCGTCTGTTTGAAAACTGTAATCTCCATATTATACGCAGAACGAAAAGAAATTTCGATTTTTCCACCGTTAGAGAGCATCATAACAGTACATTTAACGAAATGTTTAGAATCATGTAACAGATCAAAATGTTTATCCCTACCATCGATGATCCCTACTGATAATTGATGAGATGATCTTTTGGCTACATGACCTATCCAAGAATTGGTAAGATTCTACTTTGACTGCCTCACGTTTTCGCAGAGCTGTGCGCAAATACATTAAAGTTATTATATAGATGATCTTAATATGCATTCCATACATACTAACATCTTGTTTATTGAGTACAGACATTAAGGCGCATTATAACGCGATTTATTATTCATAAATGCCCCGCATTAGGATCAGAAGCGAAAACATGAAACAATCAAAGTAGAATCCTACCAAGAATTATTACTTTGACTCAAAAAAATTGTATATGCGCACAATGTATCACTGACGCTTAAATAATGAAAATTTTGAATCAATTTTGCGTTTGGCTACTACAAATGTCGAATCTAACATAAAAAATTGTTAAATCAATGCATATCATGAATCCAATTAAAAATTCGTTGTTTACTTTTGATTACGTTTCTTTATAACATGTAATTAATAAACATGATATGATAGTCGGCCGGATTGGCCGCGTGGGAACGCTTCAGCTTTCCATTCTGGAGAACCCGAGTTCGAGTCTCGGGTCCTACCCCTTGAAAATATTTATCATGGATTCCGGTCCTGGCCCGACAATCCCCATTTTCCACAATCCCGGCTGACCTCTCCGCAGGGATGGGTAGTCTATGGAAAGGCTTGTTTCGCTTCATCACATAGTATTCTAAGTGAATGGAATGTGGCATCATTTGTTGACCAATAAAACCACGAATGTTATATATATATATAACATTCGTGGCATCCCTGATCCAAGATAATCTTTTATATCTATATAATCATAAGAAGTCATGCTGCAAAACTTAAACTTAGTCCCGGCATGAAATGTAATCTTTTGATGGTGATTGTAATGGCTGTATTACAATTACCATCATACGATCAAATTTCATTTCAGGACTGTTATTTGCCAATAATCAAAAATAAATATCGCTGTTGCGTTTCATATTGTGGCGGCCACTTGTAGAACCCATTACAGGCTGGTCAACATTTACGATGGGCCAATCGGAAGGTTGAGTCGGTCGAATTGGCCACGTCGAAACGCTTCGGCTTTCCACTCTGGAGGACCCGGGTTCGAGTCTCTGGTCCCACCCCTTGAAAATATTTATCATGAGGTCCGGGCCCGGCCCGTCGATCCCCGTCCTCCACAATCCGGCTGACCCCTCCGCAGGGGTGGGCAGCCTGTGGAAGGGCTTGTTTCGCCCCGCCACATAGTATTCTACCTGAATGGAATGTGGCGTCATCTGTTGACAAAAAAAAAAATCGGAAGGTTGAAAGATTGAATTCAATGGGGCGGAGCCGGGATCTTCCAGGATGGTAAACCACAGCTTTATCACGCAGCCATCTGACTGACAAATGTAAATTGCTTAATGCAAGATCCAATTTAAGGGGATGGAAAAGATTGAATTCAATGGGGCGGAGCCGGGATCGGATTCGAACCAGGATCTTCCAGGATGGTAAACCACAGCTTTATCACACAGCCATCTGACTGACAAATGTAAATTGCTTAATGCAAGATCCAATTTAAGGGGATGGAAACATTGCGATTTTTCCAACCTGGAAGACCGGTTAGACTATCCTTAGAAAATTTATTTATGGGACCCGGTCAGTCTTCCCCTTCATTTTCCAGATTTGGCACTATGTGATTTTTTTTATTCAATAGATTGAAAAAAAAAACAGGAAAATGTTTGCAAATTCGACAGAAGTTGAACAAACTGTAACTTAAGCTCTCAAGAGATTATAGATATTAAATAGCTATAAAAGCGCTATCAATTTTCTTAATGGCGAAAATGTTATATAGAGGTTAAAGAGATTATTTTGAAAGAAACATAGCTGTTAAATAGATAATTTATATTTTTCATTTAAAGTTTTAGAGATTAACTGTTCGTTGCATAATAAAAATTAATTTATTGAAACCTTAGTAAACCAGATAAGCGTTTTATATTACATCTATAAATAATTATAATTCTTTAAATTAATATTTACTGAATATTTAAACTATTTTGATAATATTTATTGCCAGTAAATATAATTTTTCTGTATGATAATTACAAAGATCTTTTATAATAGACTATATATATACTGTAGATCGATGGATAATTATTTTAACTTGATACTGTCTTCCACAATTATTTGAATATATTATTCGACTTTTATTATTTCTCATTTAGAAACTTCTATATAAATATGTCATGATTACTCGAAATGTTGAAAATACAAATCAATTTTAGTTTGATATTTTATAATTGTAAAACACACTAAAAATATCAAATAATATAGTAGTAAATTTTGCCAGCAGATGGTAGTATAGACGATTGTGACGATGATGATAACACATCTTGCAAAAACATCTATGATTGTGACTGATATCGCGCACAGTGACAATATGGCGGAAACAGCATGTTACATAATGTACGGTGTAGAGAATTATTGTATATATTTATCCATATTTTGTTTTTATTTTTATGGTTTATCATTTTTCGTTTTCTTTAGAAATTATCTTTTATTATGTCGATAAATTGTCTGATTATGTATATAAATAGTATATTGTATATACTATTTACTGTATATACATAATCAGGCAAAAATAAAATTTTGATAAAATAAATAATTAAATAATAAATAAATAATAATTTTGATTTTAAATAAATAAAATTTTGATTTTTGATGTTGGAATTGAATGGTAGATAAGAACTGTGTCCATTTTTTTTCCTTCGTCATAAAGAAATCCATCTTATGTTTCGATCAATGCATCAACAATGAAAAAAAAAATCAGTTTTTTGTAGTTTTATTTATTTTTTTTATTTACCTTTAGGAAATGTCTGATTTCATTGTCGTACAGGAGTCTAGCTGATAGTTCGATCCTTCTGAAACTCACTTTTTGCTTTCTATTCGGTAGATGCAGTGCCGGATCTAGTTAGTGCGGGGCCCGATTTGAATATTTTTCGCGGGGCCCCTCAAAATATGATTTATATGTATAAATAAGTAACATTTATAAATAAAGATCCATTTTTGTCGGTTAGATTGGCTACGTGGAAACGCTTCGACTCTGAAGACCCGAGTTCGAATCTCGAGTCAATCCCTTGAAAACTTATCATAATCATGAAATTGGGCCGACCCATCGATCCCCGTCGTCCGTAACCGGGATTAGCAGTGAATCCACACCACATAGTCACAGACCGAATGCAATGGTCGTTCCTACACAGCATACAAATGCGATGTATTCTATATGCGGGAATTCTGTGTATTCACTGCACCTGTTAATGAAAAATGCTCAGAATTGTCAATATGGAGTACCGTCCATAGAATATTCCCAGGCCACATGTCGTCAACATCCATTATAGGCAAAAACCAATAAATAAAATCCATTTGTGCCTGCGAGTCTCGCAATTTCAACTGTTGCATAATATGAATCTTACCAACATAAAATGGACCGAAGCACTTTTTCAAACAATGGATCAAAGAATGGACAAATCGTGTGCCACCACATGGGCACTAGATAAAGAATTTTAATTTCATACTGTACTGTCAGCCGCATCAATAGCAACTTCGTCAACGATTCCAATGGAAATCGGCCGTCGACCCTTTCCTGATGTCTCACCCAAATCTTCATTGTCTTCAAACTTTATAACTATATTCTTTTATTTATTTTTGACATAGGCCCTTTTCATATTCTTTTCAAATGACAATATTCTCTCAATGAAAATATGTTAGTTATTTTACCAGTATATTGCTGTTATTCTGGTTAAATAACTAATAATGCACGGTCTTTCTTTTCCAAAAGCATGATGACAATCGCAGAATGATTTGCTCGCAATGATCTACTGACAGTTTATACCTAATGCGTAGTTTCTTAATTTGTATGCTTTTATTTGGACAAATTTCACCTCGATGTGAAAATTTGAACAATTTTATTTTTCATCGAAAATAGCAACCCGTGGCCTAATTAGCATATTGATTAGAACTGGCTCCAGAGAGATGTAATTAGGATCAATTAATTTATAAGTACCATGTACAAACCTGTATCCAAAATATTATGAAAGGGCTCAATGTAAAAATGTAATTGAGTGTGTGGACATTTTTGGTAATTGTAATCTTCCTTTATTATATTGTACCATTTATACGTTCCGCGAATATTGAAAAATGATATATATATTTTAAAATATTTTTTATTAATACAATATTTAATTACATAAACTTTGACAAACTTGGGGCCCCCTCAAGCGCGGGGCCCGATTGGGTGCAATCGGTCAATCGGCTTAAATCCGGACTGGGTAGATGACCTCTTAACATTTCATATCAAATCGAAACGTTTGGTCTCGGTATGAGCGCGGCACGCAACATATTTGAGGCCAAAATCCACTATCGAATTATAGAACATAGAGTGTGACGCATATCATCGCGCCGCACTCCAGCTAACGCTTAATATGCAAATTTTGAAGTCGCGCTTCATTTAACACTTTCAGTTTTTATCGCTGAAACAACAAAACACTATAATTCATTTTAGCAGATGCAATGTCACTTACTGTATTTTGCCAAATCCCTGCGGGTATGAGACAGAATTCACCATCGTCTCACACGCGTGTCGCGTTGTTCTCTCTTTTCGCTGACTACGACACTTCCCGACAAAATTCCTTCCCTTCTTTCATGCTTTCTTCAATTCGTCTTCTTTTTCAAAGAATTAAATATCTGAGTTCACCACTCTAGCTCTTTTAGTAAATATATTTTTTGGAAATGGGTTCAGCTACTTTGACAGTTTAGAGAATTCTAATAAAAATTCGCAAATTAAAAATATTTTTGATAGAATTCACTCCAAAATGTTAAACATAAATGTCAAATGATTATTAAAAGACCATAAAAACTAATACAATTTTAATATATTTATTAAGATTTTAATGTTTTTCAGTAAAAACAAATTTACAATCAATAGAAAATACAGTTTGTTTTGTCTTTATAAAATTATGAAATTGCTGTCAATCCCTCATGAATATTTAGAATTATTTTGGTGACACTATTCTGCCAGTTCAGTTGAACTCGACGCTGCATTAATAACACCATAGTTGCCACCGTTTAAAAATAATGAGCATTCAAACTTCTAAGATACTCTCTTTAATATTTTCTTCACTAACTAGTGGACGTTTGTGAAATTTAACAGGAATCTCATGCTGTTGAACAAGGTTTTGAAGACATTAATTAATCGTGTAGCTTTCTCATATTATCCTTTTAAAAATGGCAGTTGTTTACAAATCTCAGCTTTGTCTTAATAACTTTTAAAACTGTTTAATAGATATTTATGAGATTCGGGAGGAGATTACGTCATTAAATATGGCTTTAATGACACAGTTTTAATCTCGTATCTTTTAATCATTCCGAAATAATGACATCTAAAATAAGTAAGCGATTATTTCTTTCCAGAAATGCTCGTTATAGAACTGAGAAAATAGTAATAGAAAACATTAAAAAAATTAAAAAAAGGTTAAAAAGTGATAAAGCAAATAATAAATATTAACGACAATTTATTTAATCTGCTGTAAACTCATTCAATGATTATATTTTTTGTTGATCGTTATTTAAACTCACGAAATAGGTTCTGCTGTTCCTCCATTTCTCTCATTTAAATATATATTTAATTAAATAAATATTTTTATAAAAATTAGTGTGTAATATTAATGAAAAATAAAAAAATTTCATCATTTTAATTGATTGATATACGCCCGCGTTAGCCATATTTCTCTGGAGAACTTTACTAATTTCTAAATTTCTTGTAAACAATATTTTTTTCGATAATTATGAATTGTTTTAATATTATGTCAAGAATTTGCTGCAATACATCATCATCACGAAAATCGTGCACTTACGGATTAAAAAAAAATATCATGCATTCATCAGACTTTTGTAGTCAGTAGGCGGTTAATATCAACCATGTTTGACCATAATGGGTGGAGCTGCGAACTAAACTTGCACGTCTTTAGTGCTTGTCCTTCAAGGGTCGTATGTGAAAACTGCAGATGTTCGGATTTAAAACGAGGTTGATGAACCTCTGTCCTTTTATCAACCTCAGTGCAATCGTTTTGCTCATTTGACTAAATAACCAGATGAGATCGTACTCTCCGCGATCATTATCGTTATTAAAAAAAGCAATTATATAAATTAGACACTAACGAAATTACTTAAAACGTTATAAAAAACGGTGTCTTTTTATATAGCATGAAGCGCGAAGAACAGACAATGAGAAAAATTGTTGCGTAACAGCAATTATATAAATTAGACACTAACAAAATTACGTAAAACGTTATAAAAAAGGGTGTCTTTTTATATAGCATGAAGCGCGAAGAACAGACAATGAGAAAAATTGTTGCGTAATTTGATTTTATTAAGGTATATCTATTATTAAATCTAGTAAATAAAGATATAGTTGCTCCACAGAGAAAATTGCTGAATTTTTGACTGATGACATTGATTTTTTTCTTTTAATTTTAGGCCCCGCTTTCCATAGTTATATACAAAGCAGCAGGGCATTCGAGTGCCCACTCACCCCTGAAACGGTCAGCCATCAGATGAAGGTTAAGGTTCGACCAACCAGACTGGAATCCTTCCTGAAAAATTCTTGGATGTATGGATCCGGGAATTGAGCCTGGATCCTCCAGGATGGAAGCATAATACGCTTTTACCGCGCCATCCAGCCGACAAGGGTATAGTTAGTCTCTTAAAAAAACTCAGAAAATTGGCTTTAACAACATAGGTAAATGATGTCTTGAGAATAGTGTAAAATCTGAATGATAATCTTACTATGTCGGTAAGATAAGTTTAGTGTAAGTTATATCCAAAAATGTAAATGCCATAAATGGGTAATGAAGTTTCTTTATTACAGTTAAAAGAATCTCTAATTTGAAACAATTCCAATATTTACAAAATGATTGGATAAAAGATTCAAAATTTAACATCTGCACAATATTATACACAAATGTCGATTGAATGAACATATTATTAACAAAATAATACACATTTACAAGAAAGACTTTTGAGATGCATTCAAGGCACTCCGAAACCTTCTAATTTACATAGCACCAACGCTCACTATCATGATTCTTGTAAGTGAATAAAGAATAACAAGAGTATTTTATACAAAGTTTTTATGTGTACTTCGGTATTAATACGAAACCTGCTTTAATAACAATTAAATCAGATGCCATTAATACCAGATTGAAGTTTTTTGTTTTTGTCTCTATCACATTCATCTACCTGAATTTTATAATATAATTTATACATACAGTGTTTATATATATATATTTATTTTATTTTATTTGTTTATTTATATTTTTCATATATTCCCGTTCTATATACATAAAAAATAGCCGAAACAACTCGATAATTTGTCAAATAATTTGATTTGCTTGTAAAACTGTCTGTTTTCATTATTTTCGTGACTACACAAATATACACGAATACCACAGGACAGCATAAGCAGAATATGTTGGTGATGTATAGATAATAACTACATAATAAATAGCATTTGATATGACGAAGTTTCCCTTAATTATATAACACGTGGTCCTATTTGGTGCTTTCTCTGAGATAATTATTTAAATTTGCTCGGATGGCATCTAACTTCTAGCATTTAGTAAAGTTTTAATAATTCTACGACCATGATTAGTTTTTTTTACAATATTTATCTAGAGATTTTATTAATGGATAAGTGAAAGTCGTTTTTCCTCAAAAATTTGAGGAGAAAATCAAGTTTTCTAAATCATATCTATAGCATAAAATCACGTGAAAAGAACTACGAGAAGATATACTTGGAAGAGATTTGAGAAACTGCTTATAATCCGTTTTGTTTGACACAAAACGGGATTATATTCTTCGACATGATGTACACAGAAACAATTACCTTTGAAACAATCTGTAAAATAAACGAAATAATCAGTGGATGAAAAAATAATAAAATAAATTTAGAGGGGAGAACGAAAAGTCGTTCGGGATTACCTCATTTTTCTTGTCCATCGTAGGGGTCCTTCAGAGAATGCCATTGAGCAATTGGACGTCTCGGAGTTGCTAGCATATCCATCCAATGACGTAGTTCGGTTCCGGTAGCGTTGCAGCCCAACACCACTTTTCCAATTGGTTCCGATGTTCCGATTCTGTCATAATCCACCACTGTCACCACTAACTGTACTTTCTGTTGTCCAAAAAAAAAGTATATTGTTCATTAATGAAATAACTAATATAACAACTTTTTTAATTAAATTTCTATTTATCCATTTTACACCATTTTCTATCTGGAAAAATGACGGGCCATTCGAAAGATTACTACAAGCATCGATCATCAGATCCGGATCTTGCTAAGAAAATCTAGAAATGTGTGAAGTTCGGAATCAGTGCCAATTCATCAAGATGTCTAAACATCTATCAGGTAAACGAATCTGGCAATATTGAATTTATCTTTGTAAGTTTCGATAGATAATGCAACATTTATAAATCTTTTTTTTTTTTCATTCATTGAATTGGTTTCACTAATGCGTGTAACAATTTATTGTAGATGTTATGTGAAGGAGATCTATGAACGTGCTTCGATGAATGCGGAGAGAACGAACTGGAAATATGAGTATTCACTTGAACCGGTGGAATAATAGGTATGTATTTTTTGAAAAATATTTCAATAAGATATTCTTAATACTGTCTTATAATTAAATATTGATAATAATGCAGAATTCATGCTTCAAATATAATAATATCACTGTATGATAATGCGATTGAGTGTTACAAATTTATCGCTTTTATTGATTCCGTTGAGTGATTGAGTTATGTAATAATCGACTATGCTCAAATATTCGTGATCGTTCGATTTATCAAACAATTGTGATTCACGATGTTAGTCTATTGGCAATTTATTTTATCTATATTTCTTTTTCCGTCTTAAGAACTACGGGTGACTTCCTCCCATATCCCAATTTCAAGACCTAAGAAACTTTTACCAATAAGGTGATAAAAATTCACAAACTTTTATGCTTCTTTCTTAAAGATAAAAAATATCCTAAATATTATATTTTTTACCTGTCATATCGAAAACAAAGTGTCTTAGTTTGATTTTCTAATTTTTTAGTCTTATATTCAAAATGATAAATAACCGATATATCCGAAAAACATTACATTAGAATTTATGTAGAATTTCTGTTAAATTTTGCAGAGGGCGTTACGAATCGTATGATTAGAAAATGACGTTTCAAAACGTTTGCGTATCCCCTACCTGTAGGAGGCAGAATACATTTAATATCTGACTACGCGATCCTAAAAGGCAACTAAAAAAGTCAATTCACGAAGGTGGATGCCCACACCCATATAAGTTCCCATTAGGGAGTCTCCACCATGGTCTCCACATTGAATAGGGATTTCTTCTACGCTACCCACATCCGTCATTGGGTCCCTAGGTCCATAAATGGGAACGGGGCATTCGGCTAGTTTATGCGCTTTTTATTATCTCATATAAATATCTTTTACGTGGATTCATGTTTGGGTGTCAATACATAATCCCCAGAGGAAGAAAAAAAATATTACTCACTTTAAATATTTCTAACAGATGTTAATATAGCAACACTTTCAACAAACCGCGACGTTTCCATAATACATGCAAAAATTTTTAGAAAAACGTTGAATAAAACGTTGTTAATTATAATAGAATGCTTCAATATCAATGGTAGGATTATTTACATTTTAGAGGGAATATTAATTTAATATCGTAGATAAAAGCAATATAACTATGACAGGATTCAAATCTTCGTGAATCTATCATGATTTCTTTTATCATGAAAAAAATGACATTTTTTAGCAGACGACGACGTGAGTTTAATCTATACTGACTGGTAGCTGAAATTTCGTGTCATTTCTCATCTTCCAAGTTGTGAAAAAATGTGAAAACAGAATAGACACTATTCTACTTTCACCGGAATGAAAGCGCTGCCGTATCCATTAGTGAAGCGGTAGACTGCAGTTATTTTTATACCACCATCCCCATTCAATTGACGTCATTCTACCAGATTTACGTACATCAAAGATGTCACTCCATCGATTCTCCCGAGCCTCTAGTAATCGATACTATACTATTGATTGTTGGCTTAATCTGGTGAACAGATCCGAAATCCGATTATTGCCATTCAAGCTCTCTAAGCAACGGAATGGAAATGTTTACATTTTCTACCTAATTTGACCAATTCAATAAAAATTTCTCACCTGAATTTGCTCGAATGGAATTTCAAAGGTAAAGGATTCATTGTAGTATGGATTCAGGGTGCATTTTTTAATACTCGTTTTCTTCTTCTTGATGCGCTTGCCGTTTTGCATTATAGCGATCTTGACATAGGGATCTGTATATCAAGGGAATAATATGAAAACATTGTTATCGATACGGAGCCATTCTTCCAATATTTTTTATATTATCTAGATTCGCTAGGAAAGAGCTTACCGGACAATCCACCTACATCCATCTTCTTCAGGTTTTTAGCCTCCAAGATGACCACGGTTAGCTTTCCAGATGTCGGTACGAATCTCAACGAAAAGCAAATATCTCCTAGCTTGTTTTCCTGTTGATGATCACCAGAAACGCTTATCATTAAAGGAGCCGAAAAACCAAACAATACACAGGATAATCATGTGATATTCCGACAAGATTTGTACACTTTACTGCAGATGTTAACATTTTTGTGCAAAGCTACCAATCTTGCCATCTGAATATTTTTTTTTATTATTATTATTTAAAATGATAGACAGAGAGAGAACATCGTGTTTCGAACACAATAACAAACCGATCTTTAAAAACATTATGGCAAAAATTCCAATAAAAATTTAAATATATGGCCAGGAATGATTTATAAATCTGGTTATGTTTTGTTTAAACAAACTGAAACTATTTTTAAAGCCATTTATTATTATTATTATTATTACTTTTTTAAATGGCATTTCTCTGATACTGCGCTCGTCGATAAAGATTCATCAAGGAGAATGGCTTTACTTGTTTTCTCTCTGTCTCCATTGCTATTTGAATAAAAAATCCATAGAGCATAATTATAAATGCTGCACAATACTCTCAATATTTTGATAGCTTTTCGTGTTCTTTAAAATAATTTTTTTAGTAGTTGCCATTCAATGGTAAGTTATTTCCGATGACATTTTGCACAATTTAAATACGTTAGCGTCTATCGGATTATTCAAATAAGCGTTTTTTTTCCATTCTTTACAAAAAAAATATCGGTTATATGTTAATAAAAAATATATATTTATATAAAAAAAATAAATCAAAAATAATGATAGCATGCACAACGCGAAAGTTCCAACACAACTTTTAAAATTAGTTATAAATTTAATCTGTTAGGTAAACAAATGAGACAAAATCATGCATATATAAACACTTTCCAACACGACGTTTTCCTCTATAATTAATGTTTTTAATGTTCATTTTTATGGCCAACTATCTGGCTTTATAAATACAATTTTGGATTAAAAAAATACAGGATAAACGTAGATTGGGAAGCGTTAATAAGGCAACAACCGTATAATCAATTATTAAAAACACGCAACAAAAAACTTAATTCAGCACGGAGAATATTTAAAATAAAAAAAAAATTAAAAAATAAAACACAGCCATTTTTTTTCAGTTCCTGTTTGTATTTCAGCATACTTACAAAGTCACGGGACGAAGATGGATGATGAGCAGAGACGTTTTAAAAATTCCCGCAGGTTACAGTTGGCAACAGGAACCCAAATGCGGAGAAAATGTTTGAGAAAAGAAGCAGACAAAAATCAATATGGCCAGAGGAATAAAAGATCTAGTGTAGCTCGCACCTTTAAAGAACAAAGTGGTGATAATACATCTGAAGATTAACATTAGAAATAAAACCAGTGTGGTGAAAAATAAAAAAATAAATATGTACCAAACAAAATTCACATGCAGCTCGTCCAACAAATAATAAACGCAAAATTACATAAACAATAAATATATATATATACAACACATTGGCAACAAGGCATAAAAACAAACATGCTAAAAGGGAAATGTGTTTGATAAATAAAGGCCAGGCTAAGTACTTGATAGAATTTATTGGAGAGAAGTGATTAGATTCTTTATTTAATAATGTGCAGTATACCACAACAAATACTACACTAAACATTGTGAATTTTCTGAAACAGGATTTGTCTCTATGAATGGCAAAATTTGCTGTGTATTCAAGTGCGCTACGAATAAACACGCAGCAAACACTACAAGTGACAACTAATACCAAAATCTAGTGACCGTACTGCTACTTTTTAAATTCATGCATCCACACACCTAACACTCAACTTATGTGAACCAACACTTGTTCTACACTAAATAAAACATTGTTGTTCTAATTTAAATACAATACTATTCTGTTCAAAAACACATCTATATCACACTGATATATCTTCAGATATTCAACCACTTTATACAATAAATTTATTTATTTTTATATTAATTTTACATATCTTTAAATTACTTTTAAACTTTGGAATTACTGTAATTAAATCATCAAAACGTTAATTATTCAAACTAAATTGATGTATAAAATATTAATTTGTTATTTAAATTACAATATTATAATCATTCAAAAAATATTTTTTTCAGTTAAAATTTAAGATAAAATTTATGAAAATTATTGACTAATATAATATATATATCTTCACCATAAATTTCATCTACCATTTACATAGTTTAGCCATCGACGGTAATGTAACATTAACACGTAAATTAAATGATTATCGCAAATTCCATCAATTAGTAACGAGTCATCTTTCAGTCTGATCGATATTTAACACGCAATGGAATCCATAACATATAAATGGTAGATAATTATTATTTAATGCTAAGTTTTGGAAGAATAACCTGGCATTAAATATTTAGTTTGTTTATTCATTTACCAAAGTTAAACGATATAATAAAAATGGCGTAATACACAAATTTTTAATAACGTGAAACCCTCTAACGGATAGAATCGGAAATAATAATTTACGAAAAATTTTTAACATTTATTTTTAAATTTCGACCATCGATAAGTTTAATTCGATTATTAACTGACAGATGGCGAAGTTATTGTTAGTCAAAAATTTAAAAATAATAATTTGTTAAAATTCGATAAAATTATTAGTTCTGGTTTTATCCGCGAGGGGGTTTTTACTGTAAATTAATTCTAGCTTGTTTGATTAAACGATTTTCGATTTAATTAGCCGAAAATTTTATAATCTAGAAATATATTAATTAAAACATCGAATCGAAAATTATCGATTAAAAAAAAATTAAACAAGAACTTCACATTTTTAAAATTATTTGTTACCGCTATATCTTAAAAATGTTTTCGTTATTTATATGTAAGTTCTATTCGTACTAATAAGATAACTGAATCAGGAACAGTTATTATTATTTAATAACAAAGAATATTTTCTGAAAATAAATAATAAAAGTGTCTGTCTAACACCCTATGTAATTTTATGAAAATGGTAAAAAAAAAAAAATTGCGGCATGTAATGATATGTTGCACAAACCTGTCCTTGCTCGCCCTCAACACTAGTGAGATCCCTCCACTCTTCGATAGTTTGAGCCAGATCAACAGTGCCAAGAGGTATTTTGACTTCTCCAATCTGATCATGTTTTGAAAAACGGTCGAAATCGAAAATGGCGAAAACTAAATCCTTTGATGTTATTTCTGAAAACGGTACCTGAAATGCATAAATGTTCGTTAGATTTTGGTTTAAAAAATCAACAAATTTATCAATAACAAAACACTGAGAAGTTAATTATTTACCTTAAAGTTGAAAGTTTCATTAAAAACAGGATTGAGCGTCTTTCGATGTACTTTGGTTTCGTATTTCTTTTTTTTGTCTGGAAGCAAGTAGACTTTCACGTAAGGATCAGAAGTTCCTGACATATCTAATCCGGGTAATTCTTCCGCTTGGATGACAGTGACAGCCAACTGCAGTTGATAAATATATTTTCTTAAAATTTTTACGCTACTCCTTACAACTTTTAGACATATAAAAATAGGCTAATACATTACATTGTTGCTATTGAAGTCATAATCTAGTTTGTATTGTAAGCGTCCCAATTTCTCCTCTGACTTGTGACTTTCCTCTTCTTCTCCTTCCATATTTTCCTCCAGTTCTTCCATATCCGGTTGAACCTATAATTTTTTACCAGTTTAGAAACTTCAATCCATACAATATTGCTTTATGAAGGAATGTTATGTAGAGAGAAACAGATGCTTACCTTTTCTTTAAAAGAACCTCCTAACAAACCGACCCCTTTAAAATCAACTGCTCCTTTAAATTTTTTGCCGTCTTTCTTAAACCTCTTCTTGCACCATCGTTTTAAGCAGCAGCAGCAAATGCATAGAAACAAAAGGGCGATGCCAATAGCGATAGCGATAATACCCCAAACAGGTACTAGAAAGGTACAGAATATTAAATAATTTAATTTAAAATAATCATTTTTTATATAATTTGAAGAACATTAAAAAAGTTCTTACTGTGCGTCATTTCAGAAATTTTATTCATGTATTCTTCTGCTAAATCCTTAAGAGGATTTTCAGTTGTTGCAGAAACAGTTTCATTTCCTGATGGTACTTCTGCTGTAACAGGAATAGAAGGTAAGGGGGAGGAATTACCCTCCGTAATTTTTTCCGCAGCATCTTTAGCGGCTTTCTTTAATTCGCTGCTGTCTCTCCTTAGTCGATATAACGCGTCTTCTAAGTAGGAAGACGGCGCCATTTTGATGGAACAGCACACTGTTCCTGAAATAGAAACGACAATATTGACATATGACTTTTAAGGCCTTTTGATGAAACTATAATCCATATAATCTATTATACAACAGTAGATTATATATGTTAACAGATAAAATGCATTAAAAGTAGTAGTCTACATAAAAATGTTCGGCATTGTTCTGTCTATAATTAAATCGTATAATTGAAGTTTTCGAACTTAAATTTTCTTAAGCCTTGAAATTAAATTTAGGCAGAACTCTATATTTTATTATTTAGTACGAGTGTTTGTAAGTTTCGTTCTTTTAATTCAATTTAAAACCAAATTAAAGGCGCCAAATATTGAGTTTAGCAAATGCGTTTCTCTAATTATATGCAGAGGAAGATAGACAAAAACATTAAAACGATTAAAATCGAATCAAAATTAAAATTGGATGGCCCAAAATTTAACATAGATTTTTTTTCCCATATCGATTTTCAAGAAAATCGATCTCGTATCGGATGCTATTACTAACATACTGATAACTGTATAAGAAACTAATAGATACTTTACTACCCACTTATCTGTTTTTTTCTTTTATTTTTTATTTACTCAGGAAATACAATTTATGAGTCGGTCATAAATAAATTGATTAAATCTAGTTTGACATTTAGATCCATTATAATGCGCCAACGCGCCACACGCGCTGCGTGACGCGATTAAAGATAAAGTTATTTTTTTTTTTTAATTTCTTTTCCACTTAGTCCCTTGGATATAGAGTTAGTGATAGCCATCTCCGTGCATTATGTGCCAAACATATTTCTCAAAAATAGTTTTAAATCCTTATTTTGATAAAGTAGATACTGACGTTAAAAATATACTGAAAATATCATAACCAATTTGTTTTTTAATATATCTATGCATTTATTTTAGTTTAAAAAATCTAAGAAATGTCTGATTTTGTATCACTGATCAAAAATTCATGTTTAACGTATGAAAGTCATATTTTTATTTTAACTTTCGTATATATGTAAGCCATATCTTTGAAGCAATAATATTACGTTACAGAGTCATGTTTTACTTCTGCAGTTTTTTTTTATTAAGAATATCTTTTATTCTATTATTTATTTAATTTTACTTCCCAACAAAAGTTACAACGATACAAGAAAATAAAACAGCTAGTCGGTCGATAGTTTCAATTCCAAAAAAGCACTATTTTATTGATCTTCGCTTTGAAGCAGAGGGGCGTTCAAATAAATTTTGAAACGAACGAAAATAAAATAAAAATGAATCGTCTAAAAATTAATTTTAAATGTGACAAATCGATAAAAATTGCCAAGAATGCATAAAACTACGTACGAAAATATAGATGATAATTTAAACATTCTTTGACGCCATATTGTTTCGAAACGACAGACTGCGTTAGTAAATTTCAGTTTTTGATATTAATGAGATAATGCACGGAAAAACTGACAAACACAATGAAAACACTAAAAGATTATTAAAGTTAGTAATATAAGTGATTAATAATGCATGCTCACAGAAATCACACAACTTATAACAATAGTAGTATTTTTAGAAATATAAAATTAGAATGGGTTGGAAAAATTTTACTGCTTAGCGCTTACGGTTATTAGTTATAGATGAGTGTGATAAATGCATTTAGGAATAATCATAATACAGTAATGAAAATTTTATATACTTACTGTATTAAAACCATTATAAGTAACTCTTGAAAATGAGTTAGAATGGGTTGGAAAAATTTTACTGCTTAGCGCTTACGGTTATTAATTATAGATGAGTGTGATAAATGCATTTAGGAATAATCATAATATAGTAATGAAAATTTTATATACTTACTGTATTAAAACCATTATAAGTAACTCTTGAAAATGAGCTTAATCCAGTCAATGTCAACCACTAATGGAGGTTTTATATCTTCCCTTATGTTATTGACTAAAGAAAATGGTTATTTTCCCCAAATAAAAGAGCGCAAAGTGAAATTGTTCATTTGCATAGTCCAGGGAAAATAAATCCTAATAAATTAACAGTAATATATAAATATGTGAGGATTCTATATGAAAATTTCCAAGAAACAAATCAATATGCAATGTAGGCCACAAGGAATGAGCATTTTTAAAAAAGCATTAATTGGAGATAAACTATTATGGCATGCACACATTATTTGACGTTTGGAGGAATTCGTTGCAAATTTTTATATTCTTCGAGATGGTTCCCGGGGCAAATGGGAGTGGTTTTGACGCATCTCGACCTCCTCAGGGAATCTGCTTTGACGTGGTCGGGAGGTTTAGCTTCCAATTCCCAATATGGGAATTGTGAGCAACTAAAGATCACAGTTTTTTGTGGAATCTATCTAACTCTTAGCTAGATTGGCATGTTGAAAGCTCGAAATGGCTCTTCAATCATCCAATGACTAACGGTTAAAAATACCGAAGGATAGCAATGTGCTTCTAAGTCGGCTGAAATTCATGCACATTTTTAATTTTAATAGATAATTGGCAAAATTAAATAATAGCATAAGTGCAGGCATAGATAGAAGGAACTATTAAGACCATTTGGCCTAGGTTTCGGGCCTAAAAGAACCTAAGTATGATTTTATTTATATCAATTTATGGTTTTATGAGTGAAGGGACTCTCTCTGTCATTCGATTTTGTATTTATCATCATTAGACTTCCAAATCTCAATAAGCCATGTTTGTAAGTACATACAGTTTTATAATGTTTGTTTTATTATTATTATTTTACTTTGACTTGTTTTAATAAACCTGAATTAAATTGATATCGGTTTAAAATACTAAGCTATCATTTTATTTCTTCAACATTCTGACTACTTCGATTGCTATTAATTTTTTAGACTCAAAGCGAGTGCATCCAACCCAAGACCGAGAAAGAAATTTATCTTTAACTAAACTTAACTAAATATTAATTTTCTAAATTAAGCACAATATTAATCTTGAAATATTCTATTATCGTATGACAAATAATTATACAATCGTATTTCTGTTAATTTGATAATTAAATGTCTGCTACACCGAAGATAAACATTAAAATGTAATAAGGATAATAAAAGTGATACTTTCCTGTCTTTCGATATAATTCACAAGTGCTTTATTATAATTTATATAGGGCCTACGTCCTTTATCCTTTTCTAGTAATGGATAAGAAGACGATGTGAACGTCATTAATTGTAGTAATGACTCTTATGAATCAAAAAAGCACCATTCATAATAATCTAGTTATTAATATTGCTTGATTTATTATAATTTATATAGGGCCTACGTCCTTTATCCTTTTCTAGTAGTGGATAAGAAGACGATGTGAACGTCATTAATTGTAATAATGACTCTTATGAATCAAAAAAGCACCATTCATAATAATCTAGTTATTAATATTGCTTATATGCGATTTTACCTGAAAATTTTCCATTTTATGCAAGTCAAACTAAAATAATAGAGAATGCAATATTTCTCTTGTTGATAGTCATATAGAAGGTATCATTCTAGTGAATATCATATTCAGGTTGTTAACGATAAAGATACGCTGTTGGTATCGAATTGAAGCGAAAAATATAAAAAAAAATATTTCATAAGTTACTATTCTTTCTACACGATTTAACTCCAGTAACATCAACCATATTAGATACGATCTTCTTGTTTATGCTGTTTGTTTCAAATATTTCATAAAAATCAATCTCTGATTCGCTGTAAAAACTTTTCCTATCTCTAAAAATTCCACATAAAAATGTAATTAAAGTGAAAATAATAATAAGAATTTTAATTTGGTCAAGGAATTAATATTACCTATGAAGATATTACTGTGTATCAAAATAATTTATGGCTATATTTTTGCGTGAATCTTTTCACATTCCTCTCATTTATTTCGAAATAACTCATTGTAAAATCATAAACTGGAAAATAAACATTTCTCTCTTATTGGCACATTTATAATTATAGTTTATATAAAATTTTTTATTCTTTTGATTGTTTTTATATCTCCAATCAATAATCTTGTAATGTATTAATTAATTATGAATTATTGTCAGCATTGACACCAAAATAAAGTTGTATACTATGTAATGGATCCCAATTGGATCTTTCTCTGAAGACTTCTAAACTGTTTAAAATTTTATCAATGTCGGCTGAATGGCCATTATGCTATGTAATGGATCCCAATTGGATCTTTCTCTGAAGAAGATCTTTCTAAACTGTTTAAAATTTTATCAATGTCGGCTGAATGGCCATTATCGTAATTGATAATGCAATCGTTTGTCATATGGTGTCCTGATTAATTCCTGATCCGTGTCTTTAGATTATTTTCCGATCTCTTTCCTTCACTGTAGTATTTCGACCGATTCCATAAAGATAGAAGCAGTCTATATTGGAAGCAGCCATGTTCCAGTGTGCAATCTGTTAATGGGATCACTGTTAGCCTGGTAGTTGCAGTGGAAGCTTATTGTGATTCATCCTAGAGGACTAGGTTCAGTTCCCTGATTTCACACTTCCAGTTTATTCAGGAGGGATCTGGGCTCGGTTCGTTGAACACCATCCTCTGCCTGACGGTTGATCCCATCAGGAGTGTGACCGCCTATGATGATCATGAAAATGCCCCCGCTTAATACCCACCGCAGAGAAAGCAGTGTTAAATCACATAGAAAATAAAAAATGGGTAACTCGTGAAATATTGTGAAGTTGATAAAGTACAAGTCAACTATAATAGACTGGTGATGTATCTTACAAAGATGGAAAGCAGTATTAAATTGAAAAAAGAATAATATACAATGCTGTGATGGGATACCTGTGACAATATATTACATTCCATCAGTGCAATCCCAATAGATCATTCCTCTGGAATGGCCCATTAAGGGATTGCAGAATAGATCACACAGTTGCTATTCCTCTAAAATTTAACTTGACATCTGTCCAATGAATTTATGCTTGTATAAAAAGTTCCTTTATAAATCTTCTTTTCTAAAATAAGCAATTTCAACAGATAAAGTTTCGTCATGTAACATTTGTTCACTTTCCCGATCCTAATAAAAATATTGTGACAAATTTTCAATTTCCTTCTTTCTGCTGGGAAGTGGACATTCTGCCGTGATAAAGTATATTGTTGCCAAACGAGGAAAAGTTAAGTATGATTGGATTGTCTGATTATTCTTTCCAAGAGGAATTTAGATTTTCCCAAAGCTGTGCAATTATAAACCTATTCTAAATAAGAATACTAATACTGTATAAATTTTACGAAAAATTTTAATTCTGCCGTGATAAAGTATGTTGTTACCAAACGAGGAAAAGTTAAGTATGATTGGTTTGTCTGATTATTCTTTCCAAGAGGAATTTAGATTTTCCCAAAGCTGTACAATTATAAACCTATTCTAAATAAGAATACTAATACTGTATAAATTTTACGAAAAATTTTTAATTTCAAATTTTGCAGTTTAAAAGATTTTTCAAGTGTGTTCAGAATCGGGCTGAAGATATTTTGCTGTTGAATCTGCATGAGGTAAATTAAGTGGCAGACCAGTTAGAGTCATCATCGATTGGATATCTCATAACTAATGAAAAATTATTGCATGGACAATCGTTTTATATTAATTACGATAGAAAACAACTTTGAGATAATTTTCTTTCAGTGAGCCTGGACTATAGGAGGACGTGACCACCAGAAATATAATGAATGTTTAACCTTGACACTTATCAATTGATTTCATTATTGTTTACTGTATTCAAAATATTTTTGTTTTTTTATTACATTTTAATAAGGCCATTTTGCAATCATTTTTGTGCAAATCATGCAAACTGTACTGAAATTTAATCTGTATGGGGAGACATAAATAGTAAGATATCTTGTTTTCAGACAAAAAAAAAAAAAATATAACTCTGGCATATAACTCATTAAAAAATATCAACTAAATTCTGTTTACTGATTCAGTAGACTGATATAGATGCATTATTAACTTAAAACTAATCAGTATAATCAGTAGTAATTAATATCTATAGAACATCATTCATCCATCAAGTATATCATATATTATATTCAAGATACTGTATCAGCATTTATTCAATAATTATAGCCTTATAATATCTATAAAACATCATTCATCCGAGAGAAATATCATATGTTATATACAAGATACTGTATCAGCATTTATTCATTAATTATTGCTTTATAAACTAATTAAATTTCAATAAGGTATACAATTCACTATACAACCGTACTTTTTATAAAAATATTGTTAATATTATTTTGGTCATTAAGGAAAAATATACGCTCTTGATATCGAACTAATGCAAATAAATCTTTATAATATTACATAAATTACTATTCTCTCTACATGATTTTATTCCAATATCAAAAACCATATTAGATAAGATCTTTCCGTATATGCTGCTTGTTTCATATTTGATAAAAATTAATCTCTGATTTCGTTGTGAAAAGTTTTTCCTATCGCTGAAAAGTCCACATAAATATATCTGCTTAGGGAAGCATTTTATGTATTCAAATATAATCATTATGTTGGTTTATCTATGTAAAAGCACTCCAGTATGTTTAATCTGATGGGTTTGCTGCATGAATTTGATATAAATTATTATTATTTGATATAAGTGCGTATTATTTACTAAAAACAAGAAGCATGTTAGTGCTAACGTTTACAATTTAGATTTTCGTTCCAGTATTTAAGATCGAATTGTCCATAAAATACCTGAGATGCCGTTTTGATGCGGCAATATAAAAACCAAAATATATGTAAAATATTTTGGCTGTCCTTGTGGGTAGGGGAACAGAAAATGCTTTCTTTCTGCTTGAAAAGCGACTAAAAGGATCACCCTAGATGACTGTCCACGTTCTCCCTTGGGGTTTTACATCGAAACTGGGTCTCTTGATGGACAGATTCCATCTTGTAGTTATTCCCATTTTGGTTTTTACGCAGTGTTTCTGATGGCATTCGGGGAATGAAGTTTGCCACAACCCCAGTTGTAAGGTGAGGAAAAAAAATAGATTCTGTCAAAGTGAACAATATATATAGAACATTAACATAAAAGTTAAATAGATTAAAAAATTACATTATATTGAAGTCGATGATGATGATAGTGTGTTGTTGGTTTTCGGAGAAGACGGTGCATTCCGATTAATCAAAATATAACTAAACGTAATTAATAATAATAAAGGTTATAACATTAGTAAAATAAAATATATTTTACTAATCTATATTTAGTATGTCATCTTAAATTCAGAAAAAAAAATCCACGAACTTGATAGACATCATTTCATCAACGGCAGATGTTCTTAATAACCGAAAGTGCTTTCTCCATTGTAGCCAGAATGAAAATTGTCAGATGCTATCCTGTTAGAACCGGAAATTTTATTGTCTTACAGAAAAATTCCACTAAGTAAAAAGGCCGGAAAATTAAACTATTGCTATTTATGTTCTCACGAACAAGGACAACACAGCAGATACAAAAACTAACTCCTAAATCTAATATTAATGCTAACAAAAAGAATCTGTTGGCCATTACTAACCAATAATGATCTTACTGACAAGAGAACAAAAAATATAAACGATTTAATTGAATTATTACAACTAATACTGATAACAGTATTCACATTTTATAGTATGTTGTTTTAAAAGACCCAAAAAAAAAAATGGATGGAGTTAACCGTCATCAGTATCGGAAGAATATATATCATAAAATTCAATATAAAAAAATATATAATTATTATATTTATATTAAAAACTTTAAGCAATAAAAATAGTGTAATATTTTATAAGGAAAACAGCTTGATCTAGATTAGATTGTTCGGAAAATTAGGATGGATATACTTAATTATAAACAACAGATGCTAATTTTAGTGTAATAATTAACTTTTAATGTTTTCAATTAAATTTCTTCTTCTAAATGCAATAAAAGAAGTGATATATCAGAAGAAAAAATAATTAATTAAAATTGTTTCAGACGAGAAGATAGATAGCAATTGAAAAATAAAATAAAATAATGCCATTCCGTCTGTAAATTCGACAGGAATACGAATAATACTGAATAGATTTAATAAATGAGAAAACTCGCTCGAAGTATCTCGAACTGATAAATATTATTCTCATAATCCTATATCGACAGGTCTGTAAACTCAACTGGTTAGCATGTGGATAAGTCGGAAGTTCGCTGGAGTAATTTATCTAGGATGTGCAGGGCAGTGACAATCTCATATGACCTACATCGAGGAAAATAAAACCGAACAAGGCAGTGATTACATAAATTTCACGTACAATATGTTCTAGAAATGGCGTAACATAACATAACATAACTAGGTACGCATCCATTTTGTAATGGAAAAATAAAAATAGGCAGTTTAGTCAGGGGGGGATTTAGGCATGGTCTTCGTGGGCTGCAGCCTCGTTCAATCAAAGGGCCCCTTCGTGGTCAAAAATAATTTAAATTAAAAATTTAAGAAAAAATTAATTATACAAAATTTTTTCTTATTTAAATAAAGTTTAGATCGTTGGTTTGCGAAACTATTGGATTTGAATAAAATATCAAATATCAATGTTTTAAATGACTATATAGTAAATATGGTTCTATCTTCTATCGGCTCTGTCGGTAATATCAAAATATACTTTGTCATTTGTCAATTATGCAAATAATGTAGCAATGTCAGAAAATGGGAATGTAAATTTAGCTCCTCTAAAGTGTGTTAGTTTAGCGTAGCTCTCACCGTTAGGTTAATTTGGGTTAATTTAGTATGCTTCCAAACAGTGTTAGTCCCCAAAGTTAACGGTCCGCCTATGATTTTAGTTTTCAACAGCTTTCTTTACTTATATTGTAATGACCAATATTTATTTTATTTTTATTCGAAAGCAGTAGGATAAGTGTTTATTCACAGAAAGAATAAAGATTAAAATAAAACAACAAAAGGATGTTACTAAAAGAAAAAGAATACTAGAAGATAGAAAAAGTAAATTTTTAGTTGCCTCTTGGATAACATGTCAATTCTGCCACAACCTACGGGTGTGCATTAGCTAAAGTCCCATTAACGCGATGCATTCTGGCTAGAAGAAAGGAATATGAGAAATAATGTGCTAGGTATGATTACCTTCCCAAAAAATTTCTGATAAAAAAACTCGCTCGGAATGCCCCCAGAAACTTTTTTTCGGAGGAATTCAGACAGAAAAATGTATCCCGAATTCTCCACTAGCTGCTTAAAGAAAATGTCTGAAGGTCAGAAATGCCCCCAGAAACTTTTTTTCGGAGGAATTCAGAAAAATGTATCCCGAATTCTCCACTAGCTGCTTAAAGAAAATGTCTGAAGGTCAGAAAATTTCTGTAATTAAACTATTTTTAACTCTTATCATTTATAATATCATTAATAATATTTTATGTAAGCTATTTTCTTCGATGATTATTAAAGAATAAAGTTGAAGATTATTTTTATATTAATTTCGCGTTAATATCATATTCGATAAACGGTAATATTAATAAGCGACTGTATATAAATTATTAAAATCTGTAAAATGGTCCCAAGTATTTGTTCAAGCGCGTCTAAATGCTTGGCTGCAACTGCATTATTAAATAGAAATCAATAATGGTGTCACCGCTGAGATAAAGTGTAAACAAGCCCGGCTGGTTTTATTTTACGTTTGCTTATTACTTTTAATGGTTTAATATTAATATCTCGAAAGTCGGAGGAAATTAAGAATAACATTCTGACAAAATTCGAAAACTGAATCCAGTAATCCGACTAAAATATTATCCGATTACGATGTCCGAAAAGTATGAATTTACGAGTACACAGAATGATACTAGGAGAATTATATAGGAAAATTATTAAAAATATAAAAACAAATTCGCCAAATTTATTAAAATTATTCTCGGTAACGAACTTTGAGAAATTTTTTACATATTAATTTAATTCTGATATGATATATTAAAGTTTAATATAAAATTTTATCAAATAAATAAAACGTTTGATCAAAACTTATTTGAGGGGGCGCTTATCCATTCCAATAACCAGCGACATTCCTGGTTAAAATATGAACTACATTAGCTAAAATGCTGCATCAGGTTAACACAGTTGAAAACTGTCAAATTTTTTGAACTATAAATACGTTTTTGTTAATACACGAGAAATTAGAAATTTTGAATGCTCCTAGAAATAAAAAAAAGAGTATGTATATACTATATATATAGCTAATCGATGAATCCATTCTTAATCTATGCATCTGTTGTAGTGGTGAATATAAGTAACGTGTCGTGACTCATAATGTATGCATTACAAAACCTGAATATATTCGACACAGAAATTATAAAATTTCGTGGATATTGAAGAAACTAGTTTAGTTACTGAATAATACAAGAATAGTTTAAAGGTCAGTCATTTTTGAAATAAAATGGCGTAAAATGGAGGAAACCGCTCCATGAATGAATGCCTGAGCTTTTAATTTTGCTGATAACTGATTAATTGTTCTTTAGTTATAAAACCCGGATAATATACGATATTAATAAGCAATTTTCACGTGTTTTAAAACCGCAATGTCTGATTTAACTTCCCCAATTACTAGCATTAGAATATCAAAAGTGAATTATGATTATAGAGATGGAACGTCACGATATTTTGAATTATTATGCGTGTTCATCTCCATACAAGATAATGTTTCCTTACTGGAAGCGAACCCAGATTTTTAATCAAATGTATCTAAAAAGATACTAAAATTTTATTATTTATTACTTGGCGAAGTAAGGATACGCTGTTATAACGAAACTTACAGTAAAAAATTGATAAGATTTTAAACAAGGAGTTCAAATTCGGTTCTTCCCGATTATCCGGTTTCGTCTGATTAATGGGATGGCATAAAGTCGAATAATGGTGCGTTAATTAAGTTATGACACAAATTAATCGTTTATAATTAGAGCGATGAAGATTTTAGTGTGGTCGAGGATAAAAGCATTAAAACGAGTTTTCGGGTAAATACGCCACATTGGGATTTTTTACTGCGCAAAGTTCAGCGCCTGACTTTTGGATGGTTTCCAAGATTTTTATTTTTCACTTCTTCCGATTGCCCTATACATGCGAGTAAAATTTATATAATAAAATTTCGGGCTTAATGGAGGAGTAAACAAAGAAGAAATAGAACGTAAGAATTATTTTAGATTAAATAAAAGTACGAGTTAAATCGTGTTATCGGAACAAAGAAGACTAGGACCAACATCAGCTGTTGTTTCTCACTCGTCCAATCTCGCAAAAATTCTATATTAACATCACTACCCAAAAAAATGTTATATCTATAATTGCCTAGCGAAACTTAATAATAACCAATAATTATTATAGCGAATAAATTGTAAAAATTTCTCAAGATGTCTCCCAACAACGCCTACGCTTATTTTAATGCAAAATAACTTTTTTAATATATTTTAAAAGAGGAAATTCGTGACGATAACGTTGAGGACGTTAAACCATTTTTACAAGATCTACCAAACTACCGATATTCCCAAATTTTTCGTGAAATATTTGGCCTATTAAAAATGATGTATAGAAATTCTGAAAGATATATATATAATGCCCAGTTTGGTATTTGATGAATAATATAAAGTTTCGCCTAGTCAAGGAAACTTTATCTGTAACTCGGCATATGGCAACCGGCATTTTTCATGGCGGATACTTGTCGATATTTGTTACATACTGGGTAATTGACCACCTGCATTTATCGCACTGTTTTAATATTCGGAGAATGTCAGGAAAACATATCGTTCTCGGAAAGGAAGATAAATAAGATCTTAAGGGAAGTTGGGGCGGAGAAGATGGAGTAGACTGCAGTACGCGAATCAAACGTATCGATTCTTAGGCGTGCCGGCCTATCCCGCAACGCCCGGGAAGAGGTCTTCAACATCGAAAAGGGTTCAGTTTGGATCCCCTAAAACAAAATATCCCAACTCCATTAAAATCCAAAGACGGGGATCTGATGACCTTTACACACAAGAAAACTTCCGGGATGATCGAGATCCAAAAAATTAAATGTGGACTTTAATTAAAGATGGGCTGGCGCCCTTCCTTCGTTTTACTGCATTTAGGTTAGTTTCCGTTCGAGTAAGAACGGGAAAATATTTTGTGGAGAGTGGTATAGGACCGATTTTCTCCGATCCAAAACCATCCCGGATAGGAGGCGACTTATCCTGTTTTCGAGCTTTGGAAAAATAAGACGGCTTACCTTATTTCTTCTTTTCCACTCGTCCTCTCGGCCGGAGATGGAAGCTTGGCTACTCTAAACTAAGATGGCGACTGATCAATAACGGTCCACCAAACGGATACTGTTGTTGACATCCGACTGGAGAGTCACGTGAGCGTTTCCCTGGCAACAATGACGGAATAGAAAGAAAATCGAAACTCTTATCGATCACCCTTAGGGGAATATTTGCCGAGAATTAGAGTCGGCGCCGACTTATTCTCCTCTTATTCTTAATTTTTATTCAGGTAATAAGTGATGAGACTACAGTTTTTTCTGATCCCACTCTTCTAGAGGAAACTAAGCTTTAATTTATCTACTCTTTAGTAAGTTTTAATTTATTCCACTTGCAGCCTGATAAAAAGTGTGAGGAGTGCGAAAGAAAACTTCCGTTGGAGAAAAGACAGGAAAACCGCTTTGACCTTTCACCTTTCCTTCTATCGTTTAAACCGGCGAGTGTGGTTGCCTTTTTTTTTTTTTAATTTAAATCTAACCCATTGGAGAGAAGTTTCCCGTGGAAAGGTGTAATTATCGTTCGATGGAGTGTGCTAGGTAATTCTCTCCGGTGCCATAATTTGTTTTAAGTCGGGTAATCTTAATAAATTTTATTATCCGTCGTACACGGAAGACCCGGATATTAGTTACATTTCGGTTGATCACGTCTTCGCTTCTTTGTGATAGTGTGTGTCTGCGAATATCGATATTAAATCTAGCAAGACATACATTTTTTTCCGTATACCTTCTTGGTATTCATAAGATGTCGTCCATCCATAGATACAGATTTTGTTATCATTTATCAATAACTGGCTTTCGAATCAAAGCAGATGTTATATATAATACAATAACCAATATAGTAATATAAATAAATTTTATTGAATTCGACAAATATCTATTTTCGTTTCCTTTATTTCCGTGTTGTATATGATTTTGACTCATAATTTCCAATGGTGGATGAAGTATATCCATTTCTAATGTTTATATCGTTTTTTTCTGTTGTTAGTTTTATCTGTTTTCTTCTTTAATTGCCCTTAAACAATTATTTTTTTAATAAATGTAAGCTCCATACTTTAAAAAATTGAAATTTTTTCAAATGGTTTGAAACCGAACATTTAAAACATGTTTTGATGTGTTCAGGCTTGTCGGTTATATTTTGATGTGTTCAGACTTGTCGGTTTCATCATTTTTCTTGCGATGAAAAGTACAATTTTAAGAATTTTGAAGCCTGTGGAAAGTTTTTTTTTTTTATATATCGGAAATTTTCGGTTTCTCATATAGAAATTTCCGAATTGGCACTAGATCGTTAGGAGTTTTAGGAATTTTTTTTAATACTTTTATCAATCATTTATATAATTAAAATTGAGAGTAATGAAAGATTGCACGCAAAAATTTGAGAACCAACGGAAAAATTAAAGAGAACGAAATTCGATAATGCATTCTATTTTAGGGGAAGTAAAAATATTGCGTGGATAAATCGATACATTTTCATTTAGTTTCTGATAAAGAAAAAAATATTTTTCTCGTATAATTGTCCCGATTTTTAATTTTTAGAAAACGTCTTGTTCGGTCGTAAATGTTTCTATTTATAATTTCGAAAAATCTGTGGTAACAAGGTAATAAGAATAGAACAATCTCCTTCCTAATTGTTTTCTAACCGTATAAAATTACAAGCGAAACGGTGGCGGATACTTTAATGCGCATTCTAGTGGAATAATTAAACACTGTATTACCGTCTAGCGCAGAGGTGGGCAAAAGGCGGCCC
>AYEL01073596.1:0-73769 GCA_000484575.1 Olivierus martensii
TATAACTAATAATAATATATTAAATATATATAATTTACTATTTGCATATTTAACTTAAACAAGATGCACAATGATAAAGTAAAGCATACTTATAATTAGAAAAATAAACATACCGCATTCCATGCAGTTAAATGCAATGCTAACTATAATACACTTTATATGTCAAATTAATACCAAAAATAAACAAATAAAAAAAAATTTGTGTTACAATAAGTTGAAACTGTCAATTATAACTAATCTTATAGTTCAAAAAATGCTAGTTGGCAGTTAAGTTTTTGTTTTTTTAATCCTTTTGAGTGATTTTTTTTCCCTCTTCCACCTCAATTCTAAAGGGGAAAATATTTTCTGGAATATTTAAAAAAAAATGTCAGAGCTAAAATTTAATGGTTGATAAGCAATAGATGTACTCAGTGCATTGTGAATGATTTAACAGCTAATAATAATTAATATTTCTATTCATAATATTCAAAATTATAATAATCAATTTATGAAATCAATGAGTTATACTCAAATCACATTTTAAAATATTATGATGTATCTAAATGCTGACTTGAATCTTAAAATAACCATGTACTATGTAACTATGTATGATTTTCAGATTGGTTCTTAATAAAGATGAAATATTTTCCATTCATAATATTCAAAATTATAATAATCAATTTATGAAATCAATGAGCTATACTCAAATCACATTTTAAAATATTTATGATGTATCTAAATGCTGACTTGAATCTTAAAATAACTATGTACTATGTAACTATGTATGATTTTCAGATTGGTTCTTAATAAAGATGAAATATTTTACCATATAAAATTTTTATTTAAATTATATAAAGAGTATGTGGTGAACATTTGCTTGTAATTGTATTTAAAGGTAGATATAAATGTGAGATATTCATTTCAGATGTTATGAAATAAAAATACAAAGATTTAACTGTAAATTTCAGAATTTGTTAAACAGAAATATTGTTTTATAATTAAATTCGATTTACGTTGTTTTAATTTTCTCAAAATATCCTTCTATATATTTATTTTTAATATAAAGTGTATTGAATTCTTAAATGATAAAATTATATCTAAAGTGCACAAAACAATTAGGATAGTTTGCCAACAACAATGCAAAAATTTAATGACAAAAACCTTTACAAACCAAAATGTTGTTATTAAAGCAGAAATCATAATTTTTGCACATCACACAAAAACAGGCAACAAAAACTAAAAATAAATAAAAGAAATTTTAAAGATTGCCACTAGAAAGATGAATTAGTCCTACACTAGCTAGAGGCCGAGATTGAAGGTTTACTTACAGATGATTTGACCTACCCCTTGCTGCATGTTTGTATAAATATAACAACATTAAAAATATAAAATAAAGTATTACAATTAAAAATTTTGTAAACTAAGAATTAAAAATTAGCAATGTCAATCTATCTAATTTCAAAAAAAATTAAATATAGAAATTCTTTATTTTCATTATACAATATATCAATATATAAATATATATTTGCTGGGTAGGTAAAAAAACAAGCCAACTATCATGGCCTCCAGCACTCAAGCTAGCAGACCCAATAACGGACAATAGAAGAAAATATAAAATGAAAAGGTAGCACACTCAGTCATACATGTACAATTTTCACCATTTAAAATAAGATGATAATGATTCATTTAATAGAATTTCTCTAGTAAACCATTCAATAATTTTTTATTTTAGAAAATATACAATTTTAGTCCTTTCATATTACATAAAAATGATTGTTATATGAAATGCATTAGATAATGCATCATTTTTATCCTTTAGTTTTAAATAATAATAATTTTGAAAATTTAAAAGTTTGAATTTCTTGGTAATGACAATAAAAAAATTTTCACAATATCTAAAATTTACTAATGAAAGGATTAATATTGTTATCTTTAATAATTTAAATGTAAAAAATCAACTTTTAATATAGAGTAGAATGTCAATTATCCAAACTAATTGGGAACAAGGTTGCTCAGTTAATCAAATAGTTCGGATAATCAAATATACACGAGAATACTTTTTTATATAAAAAGCATAATTAAAAGAAACAAATTATTATATGCAGAGTTATTATTGCTGTATTTTAAAATATGAAAAATTATAAAAAAAAAGTTGTTTAGGAAATGATTTATAAATAATAATTAAAATGTCTATACAGTAACTAAAGCCAACATTTGATTTTTAATTCCTATAATGACAAATTAAGACTATTTTTATATTATATTGCATATATCTTTAATACTTTTATTTCCAATTATTTATTCAATGTGCAGAAATAATATTTCAGCAAAACAACAGTGTACTATAAGAAGATACTGTAACTTTTTTTTGAGTGGCAATAGTTCAGATAATTGACTTGTTCAGATAATCGATGCTCTCTGCATTATTGCATAAATTAATCTTAATTCTTTAAACAATTATTTCCAAAATAACTTTTAATGGGCTTGTTTAAATATTCTAATTTAAATATAAAAATAAAAATGAAAACTAATATGAATGATTATATATATATTGAAAATGATTAAAATTATCATTAAACTATTTTAGGTTGAAACAAATAAAATTAATTTTTATAATTGCAAGATTTCAGTATAATAATCTATTTTTTAACAAAAAACATTTGTAAGATTTATTTTCTAGTCAAATTATAAAGATATATTGACAATGCTCAAAACTGAATATTTTATAATGTAATCTTGTATCTAACAAAAAACTCTGAAATTTCTTAGAACAGCAATTCTCAATCTTTTTAATTATTTTCAAAATTACGTTGTAATAAATAAAATAATTGATATCTGTCAAAGTATTGCAATATATAGTTTGAGAACCACTGTCTTAAATTATTTTTTAACATCAATTTTAATGATTAAAATTTTCACTTTATTAGCAAACTTAATTTACTAATTATTATAAAAATTTATAGTATTATTATAAGTTTTAATCGTTGAATCTAGAATACACCAGCCTAGAATTATGTTTTAGCTTTCACAAAAAAAGTTCTATTCAACTTTATAGATTAATATCACAATCTCTCAGGTTTATTGAATAGTTAAATTACATTCATATCTCTCTTGGTGATGAGAAAAAGCACAGAAGATAATAATTCACTTTTTTGACTTGTGGGCTTTTTCCTGTCACCTAGAGATTTATTATCATAGTTTACATTATTAAATTTTTTTATATAGAATTACTTTTTAATTAATTAACATAATAATTAAGATATGTAATAAATAAAAAATCATATTATTTGACTATCAACTAAACCTGAGACATATTGTTAAATATAAAAACAGTTCTATAATATTTCAAAATTAAAAAACTATTATAACTATTAATTCATTATAAAATAAAAAAAATTTTATTGATTATTTTTGTAGCTGCTTATGAAAATTATTTTAATTTATTATAATAAAAAAAATGTAATAGAAATTGAATGATCTATTATTTTTTATCTGTATAAGGCATGGAAATAGTAGGGATTTTAGAAAGCAAAATGCAAAATTTAATTCAAAATTTTAGAAGCTTCAGATTCTTAAAAAAATTTCAAGCCCGAACTAGATACTTTGTTTATCTATATGTAAAATAATTCTAGGATCAATGCATTAGATGTAATGCATCATTGTTATACTCTAATTGAAATTATTATTCTAGGAGTTAGTTTGGCTTAGAATATTTGGCATCATTTTTATTTTCAACTTTCAAATAATTTTGTTTTGAAATACCCACACAATCATAATTATATACTACAATTTAAAATGATCATATTTTTTAATAACGAGTTTTTCGTTATGTTGGGAAATGGAGGAATTTACATTATTATTATTATTATTATTATTATTATTATTATTATTATTAGTTATTCACTTCACTTTTTATTAAATATTTCCACTGTAAATATAATGATTTGAATTAATTTTTTATAACAAAATATCTGAAAATTTTTAAATAAAAATTAAATATTCTCACCTCCATCGTGAAGTTTATCTTTTTTTCTTTTTTTTTTCTTTGTGTGTTGTGCGTAATTATCTCTGGCACTCCATCCTGGATATAGCTGCATATGTAATTGTCGTTCCTTTCTAGCCATATCATAATATTTGGCTTGTTCTTCACGCGATAAACTGTGCCACTATATTAAAAATATCATCATTTTCTAATTTTTAATTATATAAACTTGTATCAAAAATAAATTATGATTTTAATATATTTGTATTTTAAAATTTCAATAAAATTATTAATGCTTCCAAATTATAAGTGAAAACAGCATTAAAAAGTCTCAAATTTTTAATGAATAAATATAAGACTTTTACTAACCCTTCTTCCTAATATTTGATTAATAGCTGCACTTTCTTTTAATGTGCATTCTGCAACAACTTTGGCACGCATTTCCTTCATGTATAACATGAAGGCATTGAGTGGTTTTTTAATGTGTGGTGCTTTTTTTTCTGAACGTGAATGATTGTGATGAGTACTTGGACCACCATTGCTAGTAGCATTATTTGAGTCTCTACTTGATGGTGGTTTTTGGTCTAATTGGAAATTTGGCAAATTCCTGTAATAATAATTTATAAAATAAAAGTAAGTTTGTGAGATTGTTTAACCTAAAATTAATAATACTGAATGAAAGAGAATGTTAGCATAAAGAATTATAATAATTATTAACATTATTTAAAAACTTTAATACCAAATTACTGTACTTTATAAATCAGCTTAATAACAATATTAAATTGTGTATTATTTTCCTAACAAAAGTAAAATTTAAATTAAACACCTTATATCCTGAGGATGAATTTCTTGTTTTGGAGTAATTAGTGCTGAATGAGGTATTCCAGTATGAGCTGCAATACCTGGATGATGAGGGAGGAGTGTTGGTGGAGAAAACCTTGTTAGACTGGCTGTTGTTGTAGGAAGACCTGGTGGATAAGGACCTCGAAATCCTGCTGATGTCATTGGATACATAGCAGATGCAGCATGCCTGGTTTCAAAGAAAAAATTAAATTAACTAATAATTAACTAATTGATGATAATAGCTAAATTGATTTAATTAAAATTATTCTAAAAATTACAATAAATCTATTCTAAATTATTTTAAAAGAAATGAAAAATGAAAATTATTATTTAGGAATATTTCCATTAATTCACTCTAAATTGAAATATCCTAAAGAATAAATTATAATAATTTTCAAAACTTCATAATAATAACTTAAATTAGAACTTGTCAATCAAATACTTGATGAATTATTTTCAAAATAACTTTTTTAAAATATGAGTTGTCCTTTTCTTATCATAGGGTTATGTTTTGATAACTCCATTATTAGTCAAAAAATAGAATACTGAATCTTTTAAGATGGTATAATCATTCAGATTTGACCCCAGGTCCTCAAGATTATAAATCATCTAGAATTGAACCCAGATCCTCAAGGTGGTAAACGATAGCCAAGTTCAGAATATCATAAGATCAAAATATTGTAAGTTGAACAACCATAAGTTGAGGATTACTTGTATATTTCTATACCACTTGTCAAAATTTATTCTAAAAAGTGCACTTTTACTATTAGAATCTCTTTTTTTCATATTTATATATATTTTTGATTTTTTATTATATATTTATTCCCTGAAATTGTTTTAGAATTTATTGTAGTTTTTAGAAATTTGTTATTCTGAGTCTCTGAAATAAGATTGGAATGGTGAAATATCTTTAAAATTCAAATTAGATATATAAATGAATAATTGGCATTAAATTTTCTAAGTATAAATTTAAATTATTTTTTCTGAAATCAAGAAGAAATAAGATTGTTGTTAGATATGAAAAGAATATGGTGGTAAGAGATTATAAAAATTATGAGAGATAATTTAAAAATTGAAGGATAAGAATAATCAAGCAAAAAAAATTCCATAGGTAAGCTGACAATCAAGGATGTCTATCTGTCTTAAAATAAATTTTATACAGTGGGTGATCGGTTAACGAACAGTTCGGATAATGAACACCTCACAGAACAAACTGTGGGACCTGCGGACTGAGGGAATGACAGGTCAGCCCGATGGCTGCGTGGTAAAGCTGTGGCTTAATATTCTGGAGGATCCTGGGGTTTACTCCTCCAATTTTTCAGGAGGGATCTGGGCTTGGCCCATTGACACCCATCTTTCAACCTTCCGGTTGACTCCATCATGGGTGTTGGTCAGCCTGCGATAATGGCAGTTCTATAAGTGGCCGCCGCCAGATAAAAATATTCCATGTAGATATTTCGTTACTTAACGGAATGACAGGCTTTGGCCTTGTGCATTCGTGGACTTATGGGTAAGGATGGAAAAACAGTAGTTTTTCTCGATTAAAATGAACTCGAAGATCAATGTAAAACAAATCAAAGATTTAATAAAGAAGTTAGGGGAGAGATTTTACAATTTTTCAGCCTTAGAATGGCATCCATACCAGGATGAGATCAGTAAGTTTGGGGATCCCTACCACGACAATGCTATTAATCACTTCCGAAAAATCCTGAAGAAGAGAGAAAAGCAATCGATTTTGGACAGATTCTTTATCAGAAAATAAACATCATAGATTAAAATGCAAGAATATGTATATATATATATATATATATATTACTGTTATTACATATAAATAAACGTAGTAAGAAATTATATTCGTTATTACATATAAATAAATGTAGTAAGAAATTATATAATTTTTTATTATGATTATTACATATAAATAAATGTAGTAAGAAATTATATAATTTTTTATTTCTATTACATATAAATAAACGTAGTAAGAAATTATATAATTTTTTATTTATTACTACATATAAATAAACGTAGTAAGAAATTATATAATTTTTTATTTATGTTATTTTGGGTCTCTGGAACGAATTAATCAAAAACCCATAAAAACCTATGGTAAATCGATGATAGTAGTGAGAAATTATATAATTTTTTATTTATGTTTTTTTGGGTCTCCAGAATGAATAAATCGATGATTGGTTAACAAACAATTCAGATAACGAACATTGTCTTGGAACGGATTATGTTCGTTAACCGATCGCCCACTGTATATGAATAAGTCAGATTGGCTTGAAATTTATTTTTAACTTTTGTATTCTTGACAATATTATAAATTATAGTATTACTAACTTTCATCTACATAATTTTATTTTGGATTCTATTTCCACTATACTATTGAAAGTAAAAATTATTAATGATGATTATGTATCTCATCATTAAATTTATATTTTATTATAACTGAAATTATATTTAAGATTATTAAAATACTTATCAAATTTAATTAATTTAAATATCATTAAAAACAGTTTTATGAATGATAATTTGAAATTTAAAAATGATTTGTTGAATAGTAATATTATCAAGATTAAATATTTATTTCAATTTTTAGTTTTATTCATTGTTCCTAATTTTCTATATTTATTGGCATTTACCAGTAATTAATATTAAAACTGATAGAAATATGTAAAATGAAATCAAAATTAAAAATATATGAAAATACATTGAACTATAAAATTTTTATTAATATTTTAATTTTCTAAATGAGAGCAAGTTTTTCTCAAGCATTTATAAATTATGGATATTTAATAATCTGAATGTTGTTTATTTTTCCAATAAAATATTAGTATTTCTTCTTTGATGGAAATTTTTAGTAGAATAGGTAGAAAAAACATAATAGGATTGAACTTATTCCTTAATCAATAATGCAGTAATTTTATTATAAAAATTTTATAATTTTAAAATTAAATTATGAATAAATTATCATTATTATATTAGACACAAAATTTACAGAATATATATATATCTAGAAAAGATATATATCACAGTTGGTATTATATTAAAAATGTTATTTTAGCATTTTTCTATGTTCTGTTCTTAATGTGCACTTATAAATTTTTTTATGCTGAACATGCTTCAGTTTTTTCTGTATTAAGTGATAGATAAAAATTTATATTTAATTATTTTGGCTATTTTATTTGTTTTTTTTTAATATTAAGAAAATAATGAGAGAGAAAATAAGATTTAAAGTTCAATAGTTTGCTTAGTAATAGAACTAGACATTTTTGTATTTTTGATTGGCATTTATGCAAAATGCTACTGATTGTTTTGTAATAAAGAAATTTATATTATAAATCATCTAAAATATTTAATAATTTACAAAAAATACATACAACAAATTTGAAATTCCTGAAAATGGCAACTTAGAGCTCATTTTTTTCATCATACAAACACTATCTATGTTAATTTGAATACACCTATTTTTATTTATTCTGCCTTATTTAAAAAAAAATCTCAAAATAATGGAAAATTTGGAAGAGTAGCACCATTCAAGAATTTACTATATTACCATTTCAGAAAGCTGAAAAAGTATTTTGAACCCAAGAAAAATATTTCCATAAAAAGAAACATACTAAAATCAATAATAATATAAATATAAATATTGCATTTAATTATTTCAATTTGTTTAACCTATATAAATTAATAACATTCTATAATACACTGACTTAGGCTAATATTAAATGGGTTTCTTACTAAAGTAAAAAATAAAATCACTGTTTTAATATAAACACTCTAATTAACCTTGTATATGGAATTTGGAATAATGGACCAAATATTTTGCCCACAATGAGAATATTTGAAATTATTAGATTTATCTTATTTTATTTACATTCATTACAATATTAATTATATTGGTATGTGCATTAAATTTATTTATACATTACTGTATTACAATTTTGGCAACTTCTATGTTATTTTTTAACATAATTCAAAAATACCAAACACTCAGTATTATCAGATCCTATTCCCTGTATTAGTCCATTTTCAAGATTGTCTATAATATTTGATTAATTACCAATAATTAAAATTTTCTTATGAAATTTAATGCTAATTATTTAATAGTAGATAAATTAAACATAACACTTATTGTGTTATGTTTAACTTATCTACTATTAAATAATTAACATCACACAAAAAGTGTTATGTTCCATGGAAAAATCATAGCTCTTTATTAATCACTTTTAATTGGAATTTAATAAATTAAACAACTTTGAATAAGTGTCTCCAATATAGAATTTCATCGAAATCTGTAAGCTGTTAGTGTTGAAACTTTCAGATGGAATATAGACAAATGTGACAACCTATATAGATTCTATTTATATATGGAGCTCTGCAAATATTAGGATTGGTGCTATATTTGAGACATATCACTGAATCTCCACATAGAAGAATAATAATAATGTACAAGTAGTTCTTGACTTACAATGAGATTTGGTTTAACCTTATCATAAGTTGGAGAGATCAGTCAGAAATTTCCAAAATTTATGGATTGTCCACTATAAATATTTATTATTATACTCCATTTTATTGTAATAAATTTAACAAACAACAAGATACAAAAAGCATTCTTTTTATATATCAAACCATTGTTCGGGGATTTGAACCCTTTGTCAGTTGCATTGACCAGTCACAGAATTCATCAATGATATTATCATCACAAGTCCAAATGGATGTGAGTCGAGGATTATTTGTAATTTAATATTATTATCAAAGTTAGCCAGTAGATCTGCATATATGAAATTATATGTTTTTCCTTATTGATTTATCATTAAAATTTGTTTATTTAAATATAATAATCATACATATGTTGATCGTAATTTTATTGCATACATTTATCTGTTAATTTATTCAAAGATAATAAGCTAGAATAATACATTAATAATAACTTATTTTAAAATAGCATATTTATTCCTTCAAGTTCTTCCAAAACAAATTTACAGAATATATATATATATATATCACAATTGGTATTATATTAAAAATGTGTACAAAGTTTATAACACAGTTTCACATTATTAATTAAATCGAAGTAAAGAAATCAGAAATTAATTAATGTTTGTTTTCTGGATTTTTTCACTTTAGAACACTTAGCTGATAGATGATCTAACAAATAAGCAGAACATTCAATAAGTTTTTCAGTGTAATAATACAGGTGTTCTTGTACTTACGGTTGGATTTATTTTGATAATTTCCTTGCAGTTGAAAATGATAGACAGTGGTACTTTTAACACAATGGAGATCCACTAGAGTGAAGTGGAGTCAGATTTAGGTCAGTAGCAACAGACCAGACTTTTATGCTGTTTTTGAGTTTATTTGTTATATATAAACTGAACTGGTTACTTTTTTGTTGAAGAAAAGTTTTTTGCTTATTCCTTTTAAATCGAGGATTTATTTTATATTAATATAATTGAACAAAAATGAATTTTGTACAATACTTCATCAATTATTAATTATTGAAAAAAGCAGATATCAACAGTTAATCTATAGTGCAACAGCAAAAAGTGAAGAATTCTGTAGTTTTTAAATATTTTATTATAATTGTAAGTAATCATATTTTACTATAAATGTAATAAATCTAATATTCATTAAATGTAGATTAGGTTAAATTTTATAGATTTCACACATTTTAAAATATTGTATTGTTTACTATTGATTTAAAAAGAAAGAAATTGAAAAAAATTATAAAAAAAATCAAATTTTTGATACTAGAGGGCAAAATTTGCTTTAAATTATAACAAACAATGACAGCACCACAAGTAAGAATAGACCAATCCGAAAAATGCACAGAATACAGTTTTAAACAGAACTGTATGGCTTATGCTACTGGACAGTGGAGGGAAATTTTTAATACAGGAAAACCTGAACTAGGTGGCCAGCTTTGGGCAGCTGAGATTGTGACCATCAAGCACAGGTTGGTCACTAAACACAGGTTAGCTACAAATTTCTTTATTAAATATCAAAGTTTAAAATACAAAGTTTATGATACAGTTTAACTAAAGAAATCAGAAATTAATTAATGTTTGTTTTCTGGATTTTTTCACTTTAGAACACTTAGCTGATAGATGATCTAACAAATTAGCAGAATACTCAATAAGTTTTTCAGTGTAACTTCTTATTTTGACTTAAATTCTGTTCAAATTCTTCAATGACCTGTAGTTTTCTCTAAAATATTCTGGATTTGGATTTTTCCACATCCAAATTCTTTTGCTAATTCACGTGAACCGATATTAGGTTTTGATTCTTTAGTTTTAATTATCTTGTATTGCTGTTCTAGATCAAGAAATTGGGTTTGTTCTTGTTTACTGACATCACAAAGCAGTCTACTTGCATTAAAATGCTTGTGTTATAGTTAAATTGCAATAAAAATTTATTTAATAGTTTAACTGTATATATTAAATAGCAAATCTAAAATTGAAACCAGAATTGCCAGATGACAAAAATTTTTATTGCATAACAACCACAAAACTATAGCCTAAAACTAATTCAAAATTATGGAGAAAACAGAAAATGAAATATTAATTTCAAATTCTAATTATTGTTATAATAGAGATGAATGATCAATTTTCAGTACTGTACAGGTAATATCTTTTTAATATTTATTTAATATACTGTACTTGAAAATAATAATTAATTTTATTTATAGGTAAATATGTAAATAAATGCAGTATTTTCAATGTGAATCACTTAATGATATAACAATTTTTAACTAAAATACTAAAAAAATATTTTATTTCAAAATAATTTATGTACTACAGTGTAGTATTCTAAACACACACTACAAAAATAGCTCCATAGTGTGTGAAAATCGCTCATCTGGCATTTCAGATCAAAATACGATTTGCTGGTCACCTAGTAGGTGTTGCACACAAGGTACCGGAATTAAATATCACTGGCCATGGCCATGGAACACAGATGACCATTTTACACAGTTTAAAAAACCTGCAATATGCTCGGGTGACGGTGGGCAGATATTAAGGTGGTCATGACTTGCAGGTTGGCCACTCTAATAGGTGGCCATCAGCACAGGTTTTCCTGTAACTGATGTGCCATATGGTCTTGGCACTAATGTATTAAATTAATAGTAATAATAGACAATGGAAGATCAGATCCTCCAAAGTAAGTAAAATTGTTTGTATTTGATCTTCCCCTCCAAGGTGATAAGCAATTGCTTTACCATCCATCAGTCAACTATAAATTTCTAATAAAACAAATATTTCTACTTAATATGCTATGAAAATACTCAATAGTTTGGAATGTCATAAGAGCAATCATACAATCAGATATCATAAGTTGAATGATGGAAAGTAGGGGAGCATATGTATTTGAATCTTTTAGAATATTTGAATAGTATATTTAATTTATTTATTAAAAAAAAAGCTTTGATTTTATTTTATATTCAAAACTTTTGAACTTAATAATGATAAAATCAAGATATATATATTACTCTGATTTGTGAAATTATTTAGTTACTTTGTATATTTTAGAAATATTGAAGCAGCCAAATAAACACAATCAATTTTCTGCAATAAGTTTTAAATTTATAGTAATTTTAATATTGCATTAAATTAAGCATTACTGTGTTTGAAATAACAAATCATTAGAATAATAAATAAAATATTGCTTACCATTGAAGCTGTTGAGTGAAATCAGGACTAAAAACAGGATGAGGATACTGACCAGGAGGAGCTATTGGATACATAGGAGGCCTGGGAATACCTTGGATATAATAAATTTAAATATTTTTAATATTTCATAATATTAAACAACTAAATTTTATTAAAGCAATTAATATATTTATTAATAGAATAACAAAATGGCTTCTTTATTATGAAATGTTAACAATATGACATTACAGTTAATATGCATAATATTTACAGAATTAATAATTTTACAATTTTAAAATCGCCATGATAATTTTTTATACAATATTGTTTATTTTCAGATATGTTAACTACTTAGTGTTGTAATGATATTAGTATCCATTATTATTATATAATTTATAAAATATTATCTTTTACATTATATGTTCCTTCCTATTTCTTTGAAAGAATTTTTTAAATTCTTTACATTATTTCAAAATTATTTCACATATTAAATTGACTAAATTATAGATTTAATTTATAACAGGGGAAATCTGCTTGGTTTATACTTGCTCAATAGCTGACAATTTAAATAAATAAATGCTATAAAACATTTAAGTAAGTTTATCCTAAATAAACAAAATTTACATACAATTTTATAAAAATAATATAGATAAACACAGTCAGACCCTGTTAACATGCGGTTCAGTAATACGCAGTTTTACCATAGCTACCTTAATAAGCAATCGCTTGTGATATCACTCCTAGACATTTTTGTCATCAAATCTCATGATCAGTGAGATTAACTGCACGTTCAATCATTTTGTATTGGTCAAATTTTAAGAGTTATAAAGATTTTTTTTTGTTATAAGTGATTTCCGTAATAATTAAAATAATGTCAAAAGAGTGTAAACATAAACAAAAGGCTTATACAATCAAGGAAAAACTCAATGTTAGCGAACGAATTCGAAAAGGGGCAAGACAAACTGAAATCACACAGAAAATTCATATCAATGTTGGAACTTATATTATCGCTGAATTTATATTAATACAATACTGTAACTCGCAGTTCATTTTAACCTGCAGTTTAGTAACCATGGACCCTGATTGCCACATGTTAACGGAGTCCAACTATATTTAATTGTTGATAGATTTGATAAATGTTTGTTAAATACTGAGTAATAAAACATTTAGTAAAAACAAGAATTTTTATATAAAAGAAACATTTAAAAAATTTTTTCATAAAAATTAGTAGCATAGTAATTCCCCAATTTAGTTTTGAAATTTTATGATTTAAGAGAGAAAAGAATTATGTAGAACTGCAAATTTATTCTTTGATAAAATATCGATTATGATCATAAATTTTCACATTTATGCTCATCAGTTTTATTTTGCCATTGTTGGTTGATGTGCATATTCATATATGTCATTTTTAAACAATGTTTTTAACTAACATGGAAATTTTTGTAACCAGTTAAATAGATAATTAGGGAATTGTTATATTTAATTTTTTACAATAATGATTTTTTAATAACAAGATACTTCCTTCTATAAGTATTATAGATTCCAAATAAAATGAATGAAATATACTTAATTTATACATAATAAATTTTTTACTATAAAGACAAATGAAATGTTTGTTACAACAAGGAAGTTATTTATCTTCATTTTGAAGATAAAAAGAATTTATGTATTATATATGATAGTAAAAATTAAAACTTGATTTTTAGATTTTTGTTAAATAATATAATTGTCAAAAATTGTGAAAAAGAATTATCCAATTTCTAGTATAAAAATTTATCTAAAAAAACAAGCTGTTACTTAATCTGGAACTTAGAATATTAATTTTTAAATAAGTTATTTTTAAGAATTGTAAAGAAATAGCAATAAGCTATATTGACAAATTACAACTTGATATTTCAGTTCAAATACTAAACTGAAATTATTAATAAATTTTTAATCAAAAATTTATTAAGATGCTTGGAAATGAGATAAAGATATTTAGAACAGTTAATCATTTTATTTAACTGATGGCATCTGAATTGGGAACTGAACTGGATAGCACTAATCCAGCAATTAAAGCAATAAAATCTCAAGGATCTAAAGATTGTTTGAGATTCAAAGATCTTAATTGAAGATTTCAACAATATTGATTGTTGAAATCTTCAAAATTTTTCGGATACATAAGATTGTTATTAAATAATGTGCAATGTGCTATAAATTTATATTTTTTTATTATAGCATTGATATAGCAATTATTTACAGATATATATATATATATATATGTTTTTCAGAGTTTTCTTCTGTAAAAATCTAAATTGAATAAATATGATTAAAATTCAAAAATTGAGAATAAAGATATGAAATATTCTTAATCAATTAGATAAGCACTTTCATGTCGTAATCTCAAAGCTATCTAATTTCTTCCTTTTGAAATTTATCCAATTAAAGTAAATTAGAGTAAAATTTGAGCTAAGAAAATATTTTGATGTGATCAGTCCAAGATGTTTGAGATTTTTCTGTACCATAATATGCTGCTATAAAGGAGATATCACATATTTTATAGGAAATTAATGGACTGATATACAATTGAATAACAGCTAACTTGTATTTGCTAGAAATTGCAAATATTTAAGCATAATATCTTATATTTTTATAATAATAAATATTTAGTCAACTAAACTAACCAACCAACCAATTTATATAAACAGAATGAGCAAAAGCTATACAATTACATATTACTCATATAGAAATACATATACTGTATATTCAAGCATGTGTGCATTTCATATTATAGAACAGTGGTAGCAAACTTATGGCATACAGTATGTGCCCAAAGTGGTGCACTAGCAAATTTTCTGGGCGCACAAAACTTGGAGCTGATATATTGGTTATAATGCAGATTGGCACAGGAAAGATAGTTTTTACAAATATTTAGCCAATTTTAAGAAACATCCTTAAAAATATTTGCCATCCCTGTTCTAGCTTATTCATAAAAATTACTACACCAAAGTTTTACTAATATAAAATTAATTTTGCTAAAAGTATTCTCTCTGTAATTTTATTTATAATTCTGTAGTATAGTTTTATTATTGATTAAATAATAAATTTTATGATAATTGAAAAATATCTTGCTAATTATATAATTTTTATAAATTATTAACAAATTAATAAACTGATATATTGTTGTTAATATCAGTTATATATTAATATACAACATATAAGATTTTATATTATACTAATTAACTCTCTATAGAGAATAATAATAATTGAATATCCATTAAAGTAATATAAATTCATTGTTTTATCATTTTTTATTTAATGCAGGGGTCTCCAGACTATGGCCCACGGGTCAGATGCGGCCTGCGATATGATTTTATCCGGCCCGCCAACCGAATTAATTTTTCAATAAGAATCCGCAAAATAAACATGGGATGTTGATAGATTTCAAATGCATTAATTAAAATTGTATCCAAAATATATGCAAATAGCAAAAAGTAACTGTAATTCAAGTTACGAACTTTTTGACCAAAAAAATTCAGTTAAAATGGACTATTCAATTATAAACAACGAACAAACAGGGGATAAACCATTTTACAAATATCAAACTACAACAAGCCAATAACTTTATCCACCAGGGGAAGTTTGGCTTGTTAGTTTGATTAATTTATAAAATGGACTAACGAAGAAAAAAAATTAAAAGAATTCAAAATGAAATAAAAAAGTTACTTCCGAATGGATGTAACTTTTTATTTTCTTATATCTGCTTCATTATTATATTGGTTTATCTGCTTTCAATAAAACTCATATATCTACTGTAGTTCTAGAGTTTCGTTTTGCTATGGCCCACAGAACAATGCTGAAGTACCCAATGTGGCCCTCATAGCGAAAAGTTTGGAGACCTCTGATTTAATGCATAAACTCAACAGATATTATTAAGTTTTCCAACATAATCATTGTATATTATTTTCTATTTTTGTTTTTTACTGTGCTGCTTTTAAAACTATTTTTTTAAACTTATTGATAGCATTAATCAGAAATAAGTTATCTTTCATATGATTATTTATTATATACAAATATTAATTTATTTAATTTGTTAGTGTTTGTTAAAAAATAATAAATTTTCAATGAAATCAAACTATAGTTTTTGTGATTTTGATATGTTTTAGAACTTATAAATTATTTTGATATAAAATTTGATCCAAAAAAATTTCTTGACTTATTGAATTTATTTTACTGTAATTTTATTTAACTTTATTGTTTCAAATCTGTTTTAAGCAAATAAATATTCCTAAATTTCAAATAGGATAAAACGTTTTGATAGAAAAATGGGAAATCAATTTTTTCACTTAAAATAGAATTTTAACATTAAATGATTTAACATATTTAATTAAAGTTTTGAACAGCTTTTCGACAAAGCAATTTTGTAACTATCACACCTTATGTAATAAATTCTTGCAGTTAACTCCAATGTCTTCTGTAGAATGACAATGAAAATAGCATCCATTGATTGATCTCCTTTTATGACAATCGTACCTAACTGGTGGAGCACAGTAACAGACAGATATTAGCAAGTAACATACAAGTAAATTGCATTCCTATCAAAATATAACATACCTGTTTTGGGATCAATATGAACAGGTGGAATGCCCATGTGAGCTGGAGGAGGTTGGGCAAATGCTTCACTATTGTACATCACAAAGGGTAATGGCGAACCGGAATGTGTTGGTGGTATCATGTTCACCTTATTTGTCTATAAAAAAATTTAATAAATTTAATATATTGAATTAAATTTTGTAATTCTGAAGTCATTGCAAAATTAGTTTTACGAGAACCAGCTTAGTAATATCTGTCTGTTGTTTGAAAATATGCTCCAATGGCACATAAATAAAATTTTATCTCATATAGTATAATATATAATTGTTTTATGTAAGTATTATAATCATATTTATAATCAAAAAGATTTTAATTTGATTTAATGCTAATAATTGGAATAAAGTGATAATATTGACAAATTATTAATTAAAAAATTCATCATATTCAAGTTAAAATATTGAAAATAAATCATATAAGCACAAATTTTTCATTTAAAAAATTGAATTATAATATGAATTAACTATTAAAATAATTTTAAAACATAAAGGTAATAATGTACCTAATGTAAAAAATAAGTTTACTAATATGTTTTTTTATATTTAATTTTGTTTTTAATTCTTTGCATATTAAAATCAATTTTTGATATTTTTACATAACAAATTTTTTGGAAATTCATGCTAATTAGATTAATTTATATTGCACCATACTTTGATAAACAATAAATTTTTATAAGAACTATATCAATATTAAAATTATGTTTGTTTATTATTCAAATTAATATAAATTAGTTTTATAAAAATATTTAAATTTTTGTAAGAGGAAATTGAATTAGGAAAATTTATAATGTAATATAATGATATTTAATATTTAAAATATATTTAACATTTTGCTTTTATTACTACAAATATGATTAAAAATTAATGTTTATTACAATGTAATATGAAGTGAGCTTCATTATAATAATATATATAAAATACATTATCTGTAAAATTAGCTATCCGAAAGCTGTTGGAAATGGATGACAATAAATATTGAATGCGTAATATCATAAATTTCTTTATGTTTGACAATGAATAAGTTAATTCTTTTTGCTTTCTATCTTTGAATTGAATACATAGATTAAAATTCAAAGTGCATGCAAGCACTGTTACTAATGAAAACATCCCATCCAAGAACTCCATGATAATAGCCTCTAGCTCCATCAGTAAATTAACAAGATGGATGAGTCACGAGTGTAATCAGATACAGATGGAAGATCTTTACTCTTGAATGGAAGAGTCCATCTGGTTTCAGAGAATAAACTCATTTTTGTACCAACCACTACATACATCCCATCGGGGGGGTAGAATGCAGCTGAAGCAAAAATGTTATTTGCACACTACATCAACAGCAAAGTTCGCTGATTGAGAAGCAGCAGACAACTCACTTTGATCTCACCGCCCTCCGTAAGCACGCATGCGCAATATCCCGTGATTCTGACAAATATCCCCGCTGTCAATTCCCACCCTCTTAAGAGTGACATTTCAAATTAGATGGTTCATCATGCAATGATAATTAGAGCTTGCTTTTCCATAAGACTCCTGGGTCTCACCTGGATTAGGACAAAGAAGAGAGAGCTGAATATACAAATGGTATTACATGTGGTAAAGCTGCTTCTAGTTGAAAAGTGCTGATAAAATGAATCAGTAAGTGGGAGATTACAACATCCAAAAAGCAACATTATAGTATGAACAACACCAAAAGTGCAGGTTGTATTTTTACCACAAAAGAACTGTGATTTGCTAAGAACAGATGTTAGCGCACAACCCTCACATCTATTCTATTTACTACTGTTTTTCTCCCTCGTGCATTCGCCATGAAAAATACGAAAATTGGTTCTGGTCCAATGCAAGTGTGCACTTCATTACCCTCTTTCAATAGAAGAGGTAGTTCTGCTTGCTTTTGTCTGCATCTCAGAATTGATGGGGAAAGAGTGCACAATTCTTTTTTCTAAAGTACAGTGACAGGACATTACGTACTCACTACACTACCCAAGTGATGGCAAATGATAGAAACTCTTACATGTAAAAGGCTAATTGTAGATAAAAGCCAGGTAAATGGTGATTCTTACATGAGTATAAAATTCTGAACCCATATGATGAAATATTTTGTTTTATAGATGAAAAAATATTTCACATTTCCAATATTGTTTTTTATTGTTAAGTATTTTTTATTTTTACTTTTATAAAAAAAATCTGTATATAATAATTTGAACTACTAAACAAAAATTTTTTAGCAGTGATGTTGCAATCTTTGGATAAGCACAACTTCATTGCTAAAAATTTTTGTTTAGTAGTACAAATTATTATATACAGATATAAAAATAAAAAATAAAAAATGCTGAAATTCTAACAGGAATACAAAATCAATTAAAAAAAAAAACAATTTTGGAAATGTAAAATATTTATAATTTAACAAATTAATAAAAAAAATGATGTACTGAGTATGATTTCCATTATTTCTTGATGAAAATAAGCACAAAAATGATAATACAAAATTTATTTAAAGAAAATTTAAAATATTGTATATATTTCCTGTTGTTTGTAAATAAATTATCTGTATTAAAAAATAAGATTTATATTATTGGAAATGTTTTTATATGGAATCTTTATTAAGAATATAAAAGATGTTCAAAAAAATATTTATTAAAAATAAAAAAAATTATGTAAAATCAGCAATATTGATTTAATTCAATATTTTTAATCTCATTTTAAAATTTATTTATAAAAATCAAACAATAAGAATACACCAGCAATCATTTGCAAACAAATGATTGCTGGTGTATTCTTATTGTTTGAATCTGTGTTAAACTCTTTCTTTTCAAATGATAAAAACTGTTTTAAAAAGAGGAGATCTGAAAGATTTTACTAAATTGAATTTAATATTACTATATATATATAAGATAGATGAGACCATCTGATAAGGTGATTATTAAAGAACAGAAAGAAGAAAGTATGTTTATATGAACAAACAATAGAAGTTCGAGACATGCCTGACAAGTTTTTTTTTTAATTGTCTTAAGTTTTAAATAATAACCATCAACTAGAAGTATTGCATGAGTTGATTATAATGAAAACAGATAACTACCAATTCTCTCACTATCCATTCTCTAGTTTTTTTTTTAATTTACTATATTCAATATATATCCTTGATTGACCTGCAGGAATGCTATTAAAAATTAATGAGAGGCCTATAGTTTTTATTAATATATGCTTTAGGGTGTCTATAAAATCATCTTATATTCTATAAAAATGCATATAGAAAATATCAAAGAACAACTTGTGTGCAATTAATTTTTGCCTGTTTGATTAGACACTTTCTTATAATAGTTTGCTGTGTAAATGCAAACTATTTTAATTCTTGTTTTGCTTTTTTAAAATAATTCTAAAGAAAAATAGTTTTCAAACTGAAACACTTGATACATTTTTTTTATTTATAGTATACTGCTTTATAACAAATGCACATTTAATGACAGCATATTTTTGAGAATGTAAAACTCTTTTTACACAATGTAGAATATATAACAAACTGTTTTCACTTCATTCTCCTCTCTTATTTTTGATTATAGGATGTAAACTCTAAATTTATTATTGCTTTGGTAAGTAATACTTTATCAATGAATGTATATTGAATGAAGTGTATGAAAAATGATCTTTTCAATGAAAACTTGTGAAGAGAGAGAGAACTTTTATCAATTAATGGCAAGTTTTAAATAGTAAAAGTGTCTTTTACTCCTTAAATTGTCACAAACTGGAGTAGAGTTCCTGAACTTTGTTTACTGTGCATTGTATCATAAATTTATTTCGTTTATTTTTACTCCAAACTTGACAGTACAGTAGTACAGTATTTAATTCCATATTTAGCAATATCTTTCAACTCAATCTGAAAAGTTTCTTTCAGTTAAAATTCTGTTGGAATTTATTATACAACGAGTATCATTTATTAGCAATAAATGTAGCATATTTGCAAAAAAAAATCATAACAAAAGTAATGGCCACAAACACCAATTACTGGTGTCGCCGAAAAATGGCAAGTTTCTATAGGGAAACTACCGTGATGTTGGACAACCTACAATTTAGACAGGAAAAGTCTTGACAGACAGAAACAATTAGCCACACACAGTGTACTACATTTTACAACATGACATGTCCAAGTCAGACACGCCAATCCCCTCCGCCTCACGCAAACAAAGAATCTACCACAATCGACTTACTGTTCGAAGAAACATCATTCGTTTTATTAACTGGATTGTTTGGTTTTGAACAGCTTTCTTTGCCCCGGCAGCATCGTAAAACGCCTAATATCGCCATGATTTTGATAGTTTATCGACTCGAAAACACAGACGTTAACGAGAACAATCAATATAGGCTACTGTTGTTAATCTCTTCCATGATAATTTATTGTACATCGCCACGAAATACTTTGAAATTATTCTCAAAAACGAAATTTGGGTCCTCGTGTTTAGCGTTTTTAGATATTTCTCTCGTGTTTAGAAAAATATCTAACATTTTAGCCACGTTTCAGGATCATCTGGTAAGTTCAAATTCGATCACAATAGTACGACTGCTATTTTTTTTTTTCCTCCTACAGTTACATTTTCAAATATTTACCCTCTAGGTAAAACGTGACAGGAAGAGAGAATGAGTTGAGTTTCGTTGCTACGTATGTCATGGATGAAATCTCTCCCTTCTAAGCGTACCATGTGGTTAAATACGTTATTACGAATATTACTTATTGTTATCACCGAATCTCCAGGCTGTAATTTTTATAATCACATTTAAATAAGATATTTAGCATCGTTGCTCATCCGTAATTTAATTCCTAAAACGGAAATGGGTGATTTATATATAAATTTAATTGGTAAATCATCAAAACACATCGTCATATTTATAAAAAAATATTATTAAAGTTGGCATCTACCATCATCCGGATGCTGAAGGATGATTAATAAAACACCATATATTGAATGTGTATCAACTGTTAACCATCTAAATGTTATGCAAATATGATCTTTTAACACCAAAACGTCTCTAATACTACAATATTTAGTTTGCAGACATCACTATGACTAGTTCGTCGCTCGATCGGATTTTCCACCAATCCTCTTCATCCTCTTGTTCGTATGTCATTAAAGAAGGACTCCTCCCACTACGTCGAAGAATATCTTAGCAACTTGGAGACTAGAAACTAGAAAAACGCAATATCAATAACGGAAATATAACAAATATAATTACGATAGGGGGAAAGAAACCCTTGTAAAGAAGAAAACAGGATGTTCTTTCGCACCGCTGTTTAGTGTCGTCTTTCACTGGTCCAGCGTTAGGAAGAATGCACGACTAACGCCTAAATGACCCAACCTAATTACCATTGGAGTCCCCGAGCAACAGGCATACTTCTTACTAAAGTGTGTGTGGTCACCGCCACTACTCTATTATAGACGTCAGAAGGCCAGTGAGCCGTGACTCTCCAGCCCCTATCCCCCTCGGAAAGGGGCAGGGGGCACGAGTCCAGGGCAACCATGCCCGCAAGATGAAGCATATGCGTCCAATTTTCCACGTCATGATCCTGGACAGTGAGGCAAGTGTGACTAACAGGCGAATATCTCACCTGATTGGATGGTTAAGTGATAGGGATTGTTTACCCCTGGATAGCCCCAGCTAGCAGATAGCTTAATGTGCACCGGTCTGATGAACTCGATACTGTATCGGCATCTCGAACGTTATACGAGGACACGAATTTATTCTTTTATATATATCAATGAAGAAAAATGGCGTCATTTATTTGGAGACACTTTTTTCTCCTTTAACTGAAGGAAAAAAAAACCATAAGCGTTAAAATTTTGCTTATTTTTCTAGATTTGGGGGACTCGGACCGCAGTAAAAAAAAGAGATTTATCTTTTTTCTCCTTTTAAGTAAAGGGGATTTAAACAGTAATCTCTACTCAGAGATAATCCGGACGAATGTTTTGATTACTCAAAGACATTAATTATCTTAAGTTATTAAATTACGTACCGAAAAAAGAAAAGATTAATCTTCTCTCTATCGGGATAAAAAGTAAAAGTTTAAAGTTCGTCTACCGATGGCAATTTTTAGTTTACCTGCGCCATTACCAATTCTGGGAAATTTATCCGCTTGTGCTATGGAATTAGTCTTTTGTTTGCCTTTCTGCTAGCTTCAGAGGTGGTCCACAGAGGTAATAACATTTGTCTGCAGTCTGCTGGTACCACACAGTAGAGGCGTCAGTCTGCCACCGTTCTGTTTTCTGAACGATTTATCTGGTTTTCCAGATCTATGTGGGCGTCTGAGCGATGGTATATTGACGATTTATCGCCACAATAGCACCATCGGTTCATTATTAAGCTTCGACATGGAAAGGAGTCGCTGGTGCTGACTGTTTCCGAGCAAAGAAAAAAAAAATAGTCGAGTAGTAGTTACATTAGAAAAATTCTCATTTAAGAGAGTTTCGTGCCAAACGGGGATACAGTTCATTTAAATTGAGAGTGAATTTTAAAATAGACAAAATGTAAGGCTAACGAGTGTCTCGCGCAGAAAAAAAAATGTCTGCTAATGAGGAGGTAAGTTTCGCTGTCATCAACGAGTGGTAGTGACTTAGTAACTCCGCTTTCTCTTTCGTTTAACGACCTCTATCGTCGACTCTTGGAAACAAGCCAGTCTTGCTACATCTGTAACCACTTTTGCTTTTTTTTTTTTCTTCTTCTTCCCTCCCCTACTAAGCTTTTTCCGCCATCAAGGTCATCTCGACAAACAAGGCACTCGTTCAACTACACGAATATGTATATATATTTACATATTCATTAATGTATATATATAATTAACCGATTTATCATATATAAAACAATATAAATACATGCAGTAAATGTAAATATCGGATTTTTTCCCCTCCAGAAACCAAAATTTCGGAACTGGAGTCGTCCTTTACAACTGCGTGGCAGAAGACACTCGAATTATCTATGCTACTCCTAGATGACAGCTCTTCCTTAAAGATCAGAACAGCTCATTGTTTCCATTGTAAAGTGAAGCATTTGGATAATTCCGATAACAAAGACATTCTAACTCGATGATAAATTTTCAATTAATAAATCTCTGGTTAAAAAAAATACGCGAATATATAAAATTCGACCAATTGAATAAAGAATGAAGTGTTCTATACCCAATGAAGGAGCCGAATAAAGATTAAGCAAAGCACCAATAGTATGAAAGAAAACCCGTCCAATAATGAAACGTCAACACCCACTTTGTCAATATGCTAATGATGTGAGTCACTTCAGCCTATTAGGAAATAACGGTGACATTTTGTCACCTGTAACGTTATTCTTTACGGTGAATTTTCGGTTGTTTACAGTCGAATTCGTTCCTCGGATGAAGACGTCATTTCGACGAATAATTAAACAAGAAAACACCGACAACAAAGCATAAACGGAACGGTATAAATAGATTGTAAATGGCAAGGAAATGAAAAATGATACAGCTACAAACTAGATACGCCGTGCGTATACGACAACACTTCACACCATAAAACACCCCTTCCAGATAAATAGGAAAATATATATATATATATATATTTTCTCTCTCAGAAATAATAGATTTAAGCTGTTTTAATTCATAATGCGTTACGAAAATAAATTAATTTAATAGCGTAATATCTGCAAGATGTTAAAGATAGTGAAACTACCAAAATAAATGGAGACTGTAATGGGTCGTTTCGCCTGCTTTCCCTCATCCTCAGATTTGGTACACGGGTGTTGAAAACGCCTCTGAATGGTTTCTTGGCAAAGTTGGCATGTTTCCACGTACCACGACAGTGCCATCCATTCATATCTTGCCCGCAGCACAGCTGCATCTAGAAACACGAACCCCCCCAATGCTGGGTACTTGCATATGATGCGTGACCTATAGAGTCGTCGACCAATCTAGTACGTTTATTTTAGTCGTCTACGTTCCTCCTCTTTTTTTTTTTGTTTTTTTTTCTCGTTTTCCCTTTCTTACTCGTTGTGATATCGAGTCATTGTGTCGGGAGACTTCCCTTTGGTTTAATTAAAAAAAAAAAGCGTAAAACATTCCTTCTAACGTTACAAACGCTACAAATTATGACTTGCACCGGCAGAACGAAAAAATAAAAATTATCCGGTGTTTCAATACTCGTTAACGTTAATAAAAGTTCCGTTTTTAATTGCTCGACTGCCTTTAAAACTGTAAAAAAAAATTTTAACAAAGTTTATTCTAAAACTAGCCTACGGTTGCAAAGTCGATCGAGTAACAAGTCCAATAGACGACTTTTAAGATGTTTATTCCCTCCAAACTGACGTCAGCTTTAACGCTAACTAACTTCCGTAATGTGGTCACGTTAAATAGAAATCATTTGCCTGACCACACTCACTTTTCAAGTCTAACGGTTTCACGAACTTTAAACTCGCTGACTAAGCGATGTCTACAGAGAGAGAGAGAGAGAGAGAGCGAGGTTTCTCCCCTTCATTTACTACCCCCATACACTGCACATTAAAGGACGGAATCCAGCTGTCTCTTCACGTGGTACGAGAGCGCAAGAAGGAAAAAAATAATGCCAGGTGATGTCGTGGCACAACTGTCAGCTTAGCGTGTCTACTGAGTGACGAGTCTCCGGAACGGTGCATCAGCAGCGCTACCGTACTCCCGTCACGTGATCCTGACTAATCTTAGAACACCGAGAATAATTAGCAATCGCGTCCGTGGCCGAAAATTTTAATAATAATTCCCGTTTTGCAAAATACGAGCCGGTTGGTAAAAGCGAAAAATCCGACCAATTAAAAATGATCGGGTCGGGATTAGGAACGGAGTAGTGTCACGTTTAGAGAAAGTCACGTGGCGGGAGGAAGATGACGATTTTCATCACACGTTTCCAGTTTTAGGAGTGAGATAGTTATAAATTACTAACGTCAAGAGGACAGCTATTCCATAAATTACTACGGAGGGAACCTGTAATCTGATACGTGACTGACTCTTCTACCTGTACGTAATAAGTATGCACGGATAACTTCTCGCCTTGCCTGTTAAGTTCGTTGGAGAGTCGGATGTCTACACATCATAGAAGTTTTGTGCTAATGGAAAGTTTTCCAATGATGAGACAAAGAGTTCTTGTTACATAATTGCAAGCTGATGCAAACTTTCTCTTGCTAGATTGAAAACTACTTCGGCTTTAACTACCAACTTTTCCCTTCGTAAAACTTTTAATAGAATTTCCGATGTCGCCAAATCTTAGAAATGCGTTAACGCTTTTTAAAAAAAAACCATTATTACGCGTTCTGTTAATTAATTCGAGCGACGTCACATCCGGTACGCTCACTAATTATTTAAAAATGGTAAATTCGATCCTGGATCCCGTTTAAAATCCCAAATATAGAAAGGAAATCCTGCTGAGCGCAGATGGATTTCCTATCTATATTTGGGATTTTTAAAGCATTAATTGTTTCTCGTCTGTGGAGAGTGATGAAAAAAAATAATAAATTTGGCCTAAAAATGCTAATTGCTCACTAGACCTGGCTAAGTAATGCAAACTATAAATTTTACGCCTGTATTAAGAAAGGTTACGGTCCAGTTCTCTCCTGATATAAGTTACTAAGTTAGTAGAAACTGACGAGATAGATCGAGTTACGTTTTCAATCTTTACTGTCCTACTAACTTTCTGTTTTAAAATTCACAGAGACCAAGCAGTAAGGATACATACAGTAGAAAGGAGACACAGAGATATACGATACAACTGCCATTTTATAGCAAATCCTTTAATAAGAAAGCATTCATTCCGTTTAGGAGAAGTTAATAGCGAGACGGTGAAAGGTTACTGACATATTGAACTATAGACCTAGACGTTACGACACACACTTGGAGATATATATCGATATTAACGCACTTGTAACGTGTGTGCGTATAGAACGAAACTGCTCTTCGATATTACTGACGTCACAGTAAACATTATTCGTGGTTTCGGAGGCCAAATTAAGCGTTAATAACGCTGACTATTTTTTAAAAAAATGATTAACTCCTTTATCTCATTCATTCCCACGTTTCTTTATAAACGAGTTAATTGTTCTCAAACTCGCGTATGAGGGAAAAAACGCCAGTGCTAAATAACACTTAACGTCCGTTTGATTTATACGAGAGCCAGAATTTATCATAGGAGTTCAAAGAAGAAAGGGGGGCCTCTGGAAATAATAACAGCAGTTCTGATTTAACTAGTTTTGGTAAAAGCCCGTTTAATCGCGTCCTGGAGTAGGCCTCATCACAAATTATCCCATTCAATTGTATTCTAATAAGCAACCGGCCATATAACTTATGTTTAATAACTAAATTATATCTGTTTAACTATCACGTAATCTCGGCTTTATACTTTTATAATGAAGCCATTTGCATGGGAGATGATTCTCATCAATAAAAAATTACACTGACTAAGTATAATTTATTCATTTTTTTAAAGATAATTGGATTTGAAACTGCTAAAGTGCTGACCACAAGAAGTGAGTAGGAATCTTTTCTCTTACTCCTCTTTCCTTCACAACTTATTCTTATTACTACACAACTTAATCAGGACTAAACTAAACGTACAAAGTCATCTATTCCTTTTCTTGTTTTAACTGAAGTGGTTACTATTAAAATTCGGGACGAATTGTTTGCTGTATAAAATATTCTATCGAGACTCGAAGAATGGATAGTAAAGTAAACTTTTTTTTTTTAAGGTTTTCTAAATGGTAAACAGTTAGGTAAAGGTCATTTGGCGAAGGAAACCCAAACCGTGAAAGATTTTTTTAAAAAATAAACATTAAACACTAGCAATTAAACAGTTGAAAAATGGAAAAAAATATGGTCATTAACAGTAACGAGATGCTAGATTAAAGGGGGAAGTGTAGCTATAGATGGAAACAGCTCCAAATGCGAAGTTCTACTATATCGCACCAAGTTTCTTGATGGACAAATTAACAGATCTTTTTGCTCCTTACGTTGATTACCCGTAATTAAACGTTTAATAGGTGTATAAAATCGTAAAAATTCCCTAGAAATTAAAATTAATTGTACGTTTCGTCGAGTATAAGATGGATATGGAAGAAAGGAGAGTAGGAGGGGGAAAGGAGACAGCGCGCACTGCTATAGTGCATTTGGAAGAAGGTTTAGTGCATAAGAGCGATGAAACATAACCTCTCCGGTCCTGGTCCACTCCATCAATCTACAGCAGGGAGCACCACGCCCTTGGTATGCAGCTCAGCAAAGAAAAGTACCCAATGTACATGTGGGAGTTAAACAGGCCGCACCGTGTCTTTCTACTCGAGACCTCTGCCAAGAATATTATAGGTCTCTTTTAAACGGGTTGTTGAAAGGACAGGAAGCTTTTGTGGAATTTCGATTGGAAGTTTCTGTTAGGCGCTGCCATTCAGATTGTCAGGTCTTGTTGGAACAGGTGATTGTGTTGTCGTACTGTTTGTTTGTCTTGTCACAATCTGACAACCCGAAGAATAAGAAACAATTGTTACAGACGGAAAAGTACTTTTCTCAAAAGCTGTTATATACGTCTGAGAATGAGTTGTGTGATAAATGCGCGATTTCTTACGGATAAAAATTCTCCTACCCCCTGTATGTATTTTAGACAAAATTCGATTACTAGAATGCTTTGTCGAGTTTTTTTTTACAATTGTTACTTTTTTTGACGATACCATTCAATTCTCGTGAAAAAAATAAAATAAATTTTAGACTTACGCGCGGACGTAACTAAAGCTCAAGTGTTGTGCAAACACGACTTTAAAACCAGTTTCTGTACAAACAACTCGGATTTCATTCGATTTTCATCAAATATATACCTAAATTCGATTTTTTTTTCATCTAAGAAGCTTTATTATTATTTTTATGCTCATATTTTAAGTGTCGTTCACCAGCACAAAGAATGTCAACTGCGTAAAGGAAGTGTGTGTTGTCATATGTCGTTGATTTACGACAGTTCATCTCTAGGTCATTCGAAATTTTTGAAATGTACATGCGAAGATTACATTACGCCAAGTGACAGTTGACCTTTTTTTAGACCTCAGGTCGATGGCTGACCAGTGCTGTCATCTGGTAAAAAGCGGAGAAAGCATCACCGGTTTTTGTCATCAGATAAGCCAAGAGATATCCAGTTACACTCTCTCAAAAAAAAGTAAAAGTGAATATAAATTTTGGGAGACTGGGAACCGTTTAAACGTAGACTTATCGACTGTTACGTCACCGACACAAAAACTTAATTCGCGCTATCAACTTATCTTCTTTTGGGGAAACTCGTACAGGCGATACGTGTAGAGGGAGCCAACGTAAACACGACCAATCCATCAACCAGCACATCTGTCAATGTCTACCAGGAGACTCGTCAGAGGACAAACAAACAAATTCCAACAACCGAAATGGCAAAAAAATATATGTATCTAAATAGGAATGTTGATTCATATCGATGGTAGTATGCTAGTAAAGCTGGAGAATAACTCTTTGTAGCTCAAAATACACTCGAGGTAACAAAGGCGCAATGATATATTTATCCTATTGCTTTCGTAGCTCGTTTATTAGTTTTCTAGGAGAAGCAGATGGCCACTTTAGTAAAGGAAAATCCCTTTGGCATAAACCCAGCAGGCACAAATCTCGGGAAAATTTTAAACGCCAATTTTCCATGCTTAAATCTCTAATTATAAAGTAAACATGGAGAGAAGTTTCGAGAATTGTGAAAAAAAACCTTTATAACGACCTTCAGGCGAGATTACTGTACGTATATCGAAAATGTGATAGATACCTACATAAATAAAGTTTTATTATTGTTACACGCGTGTAAATTGCGAGATTTTTTAGCGATTTATCGCGGCTGTGAAATGCTCATTCGAAGCACGATATATTGATAAAAACTTGGATATATGTCTACATCTCATTTCGGATTCGAAGATGACGATATAGGAAATTCAAAACAAAAACTTTCATGATGGAAATAACCTTCTAGAGGTCGTAATTGGGCAATTTTGTGTTTACTTCTCTCTGGCACATTTCCAAATTGTTACTGGCCAAGTCTCTCTCTCTTTCAACTGCACGAAGTTCACTTCGCGAGGTTAAACGCGAGTCGTACACGGAATTTGTGATAAGTTCGATTGTTAATTAGTTTTTACAACTTAATAAATCGTCGGGATAGATAAAAAAAAATAAAAAATATGACGTAGAATATTCTCATTTATTTCCCCTGAGCAGATGACGAACCGCTGAAGTAATATCGTGCAACATTCGCAACAAACTGTTACAATTGGCGTATCGTGATGATAAAAAAAAAAAGCTAAGAGGGCATTCCTAATGGTTGGGAATCTTAATTGGTGGATGGGACAAATATTTTAGTTACGTGAGGGACATTTAAAGCAGGAGAAAAACTGTTCAACTGGGGGTTTGTTTTTTCCACTCTCCCTTCTCCCCAGACGTCTATTGTCTCCAAAGTGATCATCCGTCACTGTCGCGAGTCAAGTGTCGTGACCAGATTCAGTCCCCTTTCCTTATTCTGATCCTCCCTTTACCAGTAGTGACCTCACAAATTAGGGTTAAACCTCACACCTAGCGTCCCTGAGACTGAAGACAGACAATAGACTCTCTCTTTTTTTTAAAGATATCTCCATCATCGTAGAATTAAAACTTTATATTCAGATCAGTCTAGAGACTGACTATGTACTGTGCTTAGAATAAAATCTGTCTACTGTAACTCGCAATATCGTTTTGAAGTGTATATTTTGATGTGCAAAAAAACCTTTCTGGAGAGGTAGAAGAGAACGTTTCGTGGCGGGTTATCATTTAATTGGTGAAAAACTTCTTCGATATTCAATTGTGGCCTAACTGGTAAACCAAACAAGAAAGATAGGAGCACAAATAATTGATGAAATGCAAAAATCACCTCGAGACAAAATCTCAATAGTTTTCATTCAGGTGAACAATATTGACACTGCAAACAACAACACGATGTATATATAAAACAGCTTTTTTTCAATAACAGAACGAATATAGTTTCTTGTGTCAACATCTTAACACCTGAGAGTAAACCGAGTTATAAATGAGAGATTTCCTCCAAGAGAAACTCCGCTCCCTCTTCTTAAATACCAGCTACTGTTAGAACAAGAGATAGATGGATGGTGCTAACTTTGTGTTATCTGCACAAAGAACAAAATTGCACTTTAGAAACTGCATTTGTTTGCAGTCAATAATTTCCATGGCGAGTTCTCACCAATCATTTCACCGACAGCTTGTTAACCAATGGAAACGGGTGATAGTTTCATCTTGGCTCTAGGCTAAAGTGGGACAGTTATGGGGGGTAAAATGACTGGCCCGAGGTCGATTGGACTCCCTTATTATAAAAGGAGTGGATTCTCTACATATCATGGACTACTTAATGGAATTTTAGAAACAATCACGCGATATTATGTCCTCCAGTATTAAATGGCTATTGACGGCCAAACTTTGCTAATTTTCGCTCTAATTAATTTTAATTAACTTCTCTTAACGTTTGTCACTAGTTAACGAACGTAGAAAAACGATGATGAATGGAGTTACGTAGTGTATAAAAAGGAAAAGAAGAAGGGGGAAAAAAGTTGGAAGCACGGTTATTCCTAATTAGTTTGGAAAAGTTTAAAAGCTGATTCTCGTGAGTCGTGACGATTAAAACGTTGCCGGAAACGATATTTTACTATGGTAGCTTTCTTAATGCACGCTCTTGTTTGTGCCTCTCCAGCTCTCCAAATTTTACCATTCCCCAGGCTTCTGGTGAGTAGTAAAATTTGGAGAGCTGGAGAGAAGGATAAAGTAAAAAAAAAGTAAAATTTGGAGAGCTGGAGAGAAGGATAAAGTAAAAAAAAAGTAAAATTTGGAGAGCTGGAGAGGAGGATAAAGAAAGAAATAGTAAAATTTGGAGAGGTGGATAAAGAAAGAAATGCCCTGATGATGATCATCATCATTTCTTTATCCTACTCCCCAGAACTCCAAATTTTACTAGTCTTCAAACAGAACTCTACTGTTTCCCCAGCTTCCAAATTTTACTATTTCTTTCTTTATCATCCTCTCCAGCTCTTCAAATTTTATTATTCCCCAAGCTGCTGGGGAGTAGTAAAATTTGAAGAACTGGAGAGGCACAAACAAGAGCGTGCATTAAGAAAGCTACCATAATAAAATATCGTTTCTGATGATGATGATCATCATCATCCTCATCATTATTTTTTTCTTTATCCTTAGGATACTCGATCTGCATATTCTATATTTACTAAAACTCAATTTCCGACCTGTTTCGTGTCAGCTTTTTTTGCATAAACTGTGATGCAAAAAGGAGTATCTTATTTTTTTATATGCTCTGAATGAAAAAAGAAACCTGGAGAGAATGATAGCGCAAACCATTCCTCAATTCCTTCCAGCAATTCTCCATCTCAACGTTTCAACAGGTTGTCAGAAGAAAGTTGGTCCATTCTCACTATAGCCTAGAGGCTACAGCTTATATATAATTATTGATGACGTCACTATCCAGTTTTTTCCTTGACTCTCGACTGTTTAAAGACCGAGAGGTGTTGTGTATTTTTAAAACTGAATAATCTAATAGCTTTTGATAAGTCACAGAGACGGGTAGCTAAACAATCGCTCTTCGTTCTTCCATCAGAAAGGAATCGTGACGCATTCTTCGAGTAGATCACAATGTCACGTGACGTGGCGATTGGGGATAATAAGCGTGGGTTTAACGATCATAAATCGCTGTTAGTTTGACAACAGTCATGACACAAAACGACTGATTAAGTAATTGTTTGATCATCGCACTTTTTCCTACCACCGGCAGGAATTACGCCTTGTTATAAACTGACGAAGTAATGGCTACTAAACAGTTATTATCTAGAGCATTACGACAAACTACTTATACATTTGATTACTAACAGTTTCCATTAAGAAAATTCACATCCTGGTTCCTCGCTCCGGTTCAGATCTTTCATTTTTCTTTATCTCGTACGGAAAAATGCGCTTAATGATGATGATAAAAAAATTCCCTAAACCGGAGGGATATTCCGGGAAAAATTTCCGAACGGCGAAGTATTTCGGACAGCCGGGGGGCAGGAGATAGATTTCGTGGCGCCACCCACCAATCTATTAGAAACTTCCGATTATCCGGCAGATGTCTCCCAAAATTTGCAGTTTGCGGTCGCTTATCTCGTTTCTACGTCACACGACATTATCACACCCCTAGGGGTGGAGTAACCACCCCGTAAGTAAACATCTTTGGAGGTGAGGAGGGACTAAATCACTGGCTCCAGATAGTCTGCGGATCGAGGGTGGGCTCCTCGGCCCCTCACTTTGGGGTCCCTCACACCCACCCGGTCCAACCATTATTGATTTGAAGGTGGTGCAGCTTCTTTAACGAGAAAAACACTTCTCGGTTCTTACAGGAATGCAAAGATTGGAAACTTTTAAAGGCCTACTACTCTTCTACTGTTTAAAAAAAATCATTTTTGAGTAGAAAAACAAACTCTTACACAAACAATACGTGTTAAAAGAGTAGTAAACTGGAAGAAAAAATTATTTTGGAACTTGTTACTGGTGTTTATATCCGAACAAGCAACAAACAAAATTTGGAGAGCTGGAAAGGGGGATAAAGGAAAAAATAGTAAAATTTGGAGAGCTGGAAAGGGGGATAAAGGAAAAAATAGTAAAATTTGGAGAGCTGGAAAGGGGGATAAAGGAAAAATAGTAAAATTTGGAGAGCTGGAAAGGGGATAAAGGAAAAAATAGTAAGAGTTGGAGAGGAGGATAAAAAAAAATAGTAAAATTTGGTAGGATAAATAGTAAAATAGGAAAGAGATGAGAGAAAAAAAATGCAAGAATGGAACAGAATTAAAAGAGAAATGGAGAAAAATTACGAAACTTTACTAATTTTATAATTAAGTAATCCCATCTTTTTGCATTTTATTTTAATCTTTTTTTTTTTTTGATCCGATATTTCTGAATTTAATTTATTTTGAATGTAATTTTATGATTGGATCCACGAGCGAAAAACAAAACTGTGTATAAAAGTTTGCCTTCTCTTTTTTTAATTTTTTTTAATTTCTTTATTTAATTAATCTTTCCATTCTTGGTTCTTTTAATTAATTTGAATTTTAATTGAATATAAGCTCTTAATGATAAAGTATTTAAAATGTTTTTATCTTCTTATTAATTAAAGGAGGATAATTGAAAGAAACGTTTCCAATCGAGGATTTACATATAATATATATAGAGCGAGGAAAATGAGCAAATTCGGTATTTTGCACACAAGAAATTCTCTGCTCGCTGTACTACTTTAAGGATGATGACGACGTTGCCGAGTTTGTTAAATTAGTCTGGAAACTTGGAGTTTCGACAGGGAAGAAGAATATAACTTCGAACGGGGAATTATGGAGCCTGGGGAAAGGAAAAATTATATTTGTTAGCGAGAAGCGTGCCTCCCCCTTTTCTACATTCCATCCAATACGTGGTAGGGTTTTTATAGCCACACCTCTACTACGGGGATGCTCTGCCGTTCACGTGACCTAGGTCTCATTTCACGCCTGTTTATATTGTAAGTAAGTGGAAATTGTTAGAAGGTGCAGTTTGACTGATATCCGGCTTAATAAAGTATACTATATATAAGACTTTAGAGAATTTCTTTACTCGTTCTGGGCGTTCCTTCCAGGCCAAAAAATTGTGTTATGAAATAAAGCATCTTTGTTTGGAGGCAACAAAAAAAAATTCTTTTTTTGTGTTTGATTAGACTGAAATTTCGAGGTTTATCTCGGTAAAAAAGTGAATTTTTTGATGATAAATTGGACCACCATACTCTTGACTAAACAGCGTGCTGTACGTTTTATGTAAAGCAGAATCTGTGGAGTGTATCTATCTCTATTCTTACACAATTATCGAGATTTATATTGATAAAAGGTGAAGTAAGACGATAGTCGAAATCTATAAATTATTGTAAAGTAATAAAACTTTCTTCAAACAACTAAATCTATGGTAGCTGGCATAATATGCATTTTTTCGAAACAGGTAGGACTGTTAGAAAAATCGTAAAAATTCTTCTACTGATAGCATTTAGAAGAGCACTAACTATTAAAGAAACATAAAATTTTCCGAAGAACACTAAAGCTATCAAAGGTGCATAAAAATTACTTTCAAGTAGGCCCGCTTCAAAAGGAGTAAAAATGGTTGAAAGCGTATTAAATCCCTATTTGCCACAACAATTGCCTCTCATACCGAAGTAAATTTCCTCGTTAAGAGAGCACCGGAATGATATTTTCGATTTGGAGATGCAATGAAATAAAATTGTATTGTCATACCTCACCTTACGTCGTTAATTCGTTCCAAAATTCGCGATTTAAGTCAAATATACTCTTTAAAAAACTACCTAGATCCCCTATAAATAATCCAGTAACGTCGCTAATAATATTTTTAAGCTTTAAATAAATCTATAAGTTTCAACTCCGATTGGATGAATGATCAAAGTGCTTTTGTACGCAGCATAAAAGTTGAACAAGAATGAACTTCGGCGTAAAGACGCAGCATCTAACCATATATGAGGAAATTATCATCATCATCGATACACCGACGTATTTTCATCGCGTTTTACGCCAGCGAGATCCAGCCTTTAGTAAACTTTTATTTTTCCCTATTAACAAAGAAACCGACGTAATTCGAGGGATGAATATATTACGATTCGTATATAATTATATTTCGTAAAATACTCAGAAAATTGCGAAACATTTTCATAAATTACTTATGCATCTGGTATAATGCGGTATCGAACCGTAACTAATCGCCAAACTCGAACTCGCGAGAGGCAAAAAAACAAACAATATAGAAATGAAAGAAAACAAAGAGTGTCTCGATTACATTATTTCTCGCGTTTTGATCATGTCCCGAGTAGTAATTAGTTCCGATACATTAATTTGATACACAGGTAAAACTGATCTTTAGCGGAATTCGAGACTCGCCGGTGTTCGCTAGAGATACGCTAGATCGCGTCGCTGATTAAAAGTGACAAAGTGGATATTTTTATCATTCCTAATGCTTGCCAAGTTCTAATTTAGTTTTAATACACAGAAAGGGTTCCGTCTGGTGTGACTCTTATACTTGGGGGTCATTAGCGATTAATTTACTAAGATTCGAGTGTGGCGATTGTTCTGGGTTGTCAGCGACGGTGGTCTGCATTAAAATTCAAATGATGGACTTGGTCGAGTTGTTCGACGACAGCACTCCTTTGTTCTCTGCGTTTTGTTCTCACAGTCCAATTGTCACTACAGACGGAGAAAAAGAACAAATTAACCGGTGCCATGCGTTCATTGTGATCTTACTCTTTGTTTGTGTCCTGTTTAATTAAGACAAGTATCTGGCATAGATTACTGTTGCCATTACATTTTAACAGTTTCGACATCGTGTTGGTTAATTTAAAGCACCACAAGGCCGTTACGACCGAGATAAAGATTCTCCTTGGATGGTTGCCAGTCTACTCATCTATTTTACATAACGAGCCCATATATGAGACTATTTTTAATCCTTAATCCTTTTAACCCACAACCAGACCTTCCGCACAAAATGGTGAAAAATTAACGACAAACCAAAGTTTCCATATTTCGCACAATCACTTTTTTTTGGGGGAGGTGAGTTTAGGTTGATAAAATTATTTTAATGCGGATATTTAAGATGCCATTTTGTTTGAAATGTAACTAAACGAGACGATTAACATCGGATAAATTATTTTTCGGACTAGACAACCATTAACTTTATGGTCGTCGAGAGTAATTTAGTAAGCGGTTAATTTAATATTAAGGAGAGAAACTCTCTAGTCTGAAGGGGGTATAAAAGGGTTCGAAGTGAGTTTAGGCGCCAAGATCGCCATCTGTTTTGGGAAATTAGTGTTAGGATGCGAGATATTATCGCCATCCAGGCGCTTTTTGGAGGCTAAGGACCCTCTTCGGTAGGGGTTCAAATAGGGAGAAGGAGAGTTTCGAAAACGTGGATATCGGAGTCGTTGATCAAATCTGATAATTGCCGCGGATACCAGCCGCAAAATGACATTAAACATGATCGATCATAAGAAAGAGAAAAATGTGAACAAGAAGTGATATTTTGCGTGTGGATTCTGTCATCGTTAACGTCAATTAAAAAATAAAAAAAAATTCGGAAGGAAACATTAATCTCTGTAAAATAAGCTGCTGCGATGCGATGCGCTCGAACGCGTTCAACGCGATGGCAACGGATCCTATAAAAATGATCAAGAAATCTGTTCAAAACTACATTCAAATGACGAAAAAAAAGGATGGATAATTAGTAGACGAACGGTGGAAAATGAAGCGAGATGCACATTATTTATTCATACAAAACGGGGGTTAGCCCCGAGCAGAAGCTGACCTCTCCATGACAAAAGTCACATGTCCCCCGGAGCACGCCGAACAATGGAAAGAATAGGAGAGAATGGGACAGGGGAAGGTCTTTCCACTCTATGTACGTTATGATATGATTACAACCACAAAGTTAACCGCACACCGTAAAATTGATTACATTTATCACGGCGAAGTTTACGTCACACAACGAATGAAGACGAACATGTAAAGCTAGCAAACATGACAGACAATTTCTAAAGCGATCTTTTCAACCTTTTCCGTTCTAGTCGTCATTTCCTGTTCAAATAATATATATTAAGACGTAAATTCCTCGACTAATCTCCATCTGAAAATGGAGAAACCACGTCGGAACTATAAACAATCAACCATTTTTTTTTCGACACGTTTTAACATGCGCAACAACGCTTGTTTACTATTTTTAAACACACACACACTCGCATCCGGATAACGTAATTTAATATCACAACAAGCTAAAAAATATTTTCTACGTAAGCAACATTTTTAGTGCTTAGTTTATCATTCACCCCATTTGAATTGTTTCCCGAGGACAATAGTTTAGTCTCCACCACTTCTAGTTAGTGCCACGCAGCCATGAATGAGGGACGGCAAAGAACTTAACAAAAAAAAAAGAAAATAAATAAAAATAAAAAATAACAACCCCTCTTCTAGTTATTATTTATGACAGTAATTATCTTTGCCCTTAAGATAAGAGAACTCATGATGTGTAAGAAAAGAGATTTCGTCAAGCAGATATGAAAAGATGTACAGTCTTGTCCTCTTGTTGAATGGTGCTGGTTTTAATGACACATCTTCAATCAAACGGCTACCAGTTGGACGTGGCCCAGTCTGGTTTTTGGCTTTTTACTCACGCACCTTCTCTTCACACTCCTGCAACCTTTTTTTTTTTCTTTGATAGATAATTTCCACACAACTCAGATAATTAAAAGATACAAGGCACCCTCGTAAATAAATTAAGATGTTTAATAGAACCACCTCCCGTTCTTTTCTGTGATGTCATCTTTTCGTCACAAACAAAAATTTTTGCTTTTAATTTCTTTTTTTATATATTAAAATTTAATTAGCTTATCTAAATGCTCTGGCACGATTTTCTAGTTTCATTAACAATTTTGTTAATTAATAATTTTGCGATGGGGGAAAAAAAGTTAAAAAATGACGTCATCGTCTAAGTAATATTAAGCATTTGCACGTCTTTATAATACGATGGGCGTGTGACGTGTTTTGCATGTTAGTTTGGTTTCTTTACTGAGGCAATACTAGCTGGTTCGGGCGTATTTTTGACGGATGAGGGGCGAGTCTTCCCACTCTCTTCCAATTCTCGTATTTGATAGAGTTTCATTAATCTTAAAAATCGTTCCGTTTTAGATTAACATTTATAGCTATATGTAATGAGGATCGACTAAACACAAAAAAAAATTCTGTAGATTTTTCTACAGAATTCGTGCTACCATTTTCTTTTATATACATCTAGGAAGTTCGGCATGAGATCGGTGGAGATGGAGAAAAAGATGATTCTTCAGGGTATAACCGGATGTAAAAGTTTTAGAATCAGTGCTCTACCAAGTATTATACCTTTAGGAATTGTAAATTTTTTGACTATATCTGTATCTCTAAATATTATATAAATTTGAAACTTTCTAATCTACAAAATTGCCGGCCATCTTCTCAAATTATAATTTCCGAATAATCGATTTTCTAAACCAGCGGTTCTCAACTTTTTCTCTGTTGAGGAACACATAATGATAAATTTTAAAATTTAGCGGCACACCTAAATATTTTAATTAATAATTTAGATTTAACGAACAAATTTTTATTAAAAGTTTATTATTATATTTATTCTTATTTTATTACATTCAGATTACAGCCATACTCATACACGTGCTCGTTAAATGGCAACTCTTATTAAGTTACAGCGCCACCTGCGGATTTTGTTTTTTTAGAGAAACTATAATTTTAATTTTTATTAATTTTTAAATTATGAATAACGACAAAAAATTTTGGCAGTGGCAGAAATTTGAGGGTTAGATTTATCTGACGATACCCTATTATAGGAATCGGGGTGGTTCGACTGCACGTTTCGCTATTAATATATATGATTCATACAATTACATGCATACAATTCATTCTTAATTTTTCGCGGCACAATGGTTGAGAAGCGCTGCTCTAAACAATATATTCTTAAGTCTTCCGCGAATTTTTAAAGTAATTAATTCGCTTAAGAGTTTTTACGGAGTGGAAACAAATCGACTGTCAACAAAATCTTCTAGGTACTTAATGTAGCATAGAGTGTCTGGTGTCAGGGCGGAGACCGTTTCAAACGCTTCCATGCGTACATCTCGAGCAGAGTTCAACACGAACGTACGTGTTAGCCAAGAACAGGCGGTGTCACAGTATCGAAGCATGATGCGGTTAATTATAGAATAATTTATGATTGAGCACAGGGATCTTAGCCGGGAGGATCCTAAGTGTAATTTCATGGTGACCCCCTTTCCAACCCGGGACGAGTCGACCCCACCTAAGTCGCTTTCCCATCCACCCGTTATTAACGCCTAGATTAGTCATACTCCTACCCAGCCGTGGAATATTATCTAGTTCCTGGCCATCATTATTGCACGGTGTGGTCCTCCCCAAAATGCTTTACCCTCTGTCATCTAAGAGTCGAACAGTTGAAAGTATAGTAACTAAGGATGGCGTGATGTCTTCTCTTCCTCCATTTTTCCTCCCCGTTCTCGTTTTAAAGTCGTTGATTGGAGACTGAGGAAGAGAGAAAGAGAAGAATCGTGCACGCTGTGTCGCAACTTTAAAAAAAAAGTGTTGCTACTCACGTGAGTCAAATTTACAACGGATCTCGTGACGCTCTATTTTTTATATATCCATTTTGGTAACGTAGTAAGTGAGAAATATCAGTAGATCTTTCTGTTGATCGACAGACGGAGTGTTTAATACTTCATCAGGAATACATTTCCGACAATAAATCAAGAAAAAGTTTTCCCTCTTCAGATTATAGATTATGCATAGCTACAGGCTTTTCTCCAGAGTAGGGCAAAAAATGATTTATGACTTCTGAAGTTATAAATACGAGTAAACTATAAGCTAGTAATAATTAGAGGCCTAATGAGGAAAAAATAATGGGCTGGTATTTAAAAAAAAAAAAAAAAACAAATAGGAATAGATAATACCCTTCGAATGATGTAAGGGCCTCTTTACAGTAATTAGATGGATAGTCGGGTTAAGGTGATAATGCAACATTCAAATGCATTCTTATCGATAATTAATGCTACGTGATTTTGTAACTACAAAATGGATGCAAAAATGGAGTCTGCTAGTGGATTACACACTACTTTTCTTTAATTATTTACACGTGTAACGTTTAGAGTACAACGTGATTCCGTTAAATTTTATAAGGGCATGCTTAAAACAGCTCGCTAAGTGGCTCGTCTGGTGAATTATTCTGGCACTCTGCACGATTTCGGAGTTTTTAACGAGAATCTAAAAGGGAAAAAAATACCGAATGAAGATTTATTAGAATATATTTTTCCATCAAACTTTTTTTTTTCTATTATAGCAGCGATCAAACCGGTAGGAGCCCCGAGTGGAAAAAGTCTTAAGGAGAGGTGCAACTCCTACAGTGATAATGAATGGGTAGTGGTTCTGATCTAGTTTGTCTTCCACCCCGCGGTAAGGAAACTAACAAGACGTACTAAGCATCTCAATACGCTGGTACGCATTCAAAAATAAATAAATAAATAAATCTTGACTATCTAAACCGAATTATGCAAATATGCCTGTAAGTAGAATAGACAAACGGCACGGTTAACAGAGAGCGATTTATATGTACGGCATCGGGAATAAGGAGACGAACAATGCCTCTCGACTGAAACTACTTTCGATGGCCGTGGCCACATGTAGGAGGTCGTTGGGGTCACGGTGGCACCCCCCTGCCAACGTGCTCGGCAGGCACAGTGTGAGCACGCGCTGGGCATTTCCGACTCTCCGTATAATCAGCACATAAATAATCCTGTCTATAGATTAAATATGTAATCTACTTTGCACATGTGTTAACGAGCTAACGTTTGGAATGAAAGCAAAACATATCGCAGCACGCTGCCATATTTGAACGTTGTACAAGCTAACGCCATTTATTCCACACGAATTTTAAAATTCTGAATATGAAGTTTCGGTATTGCTGAATTTTTATAATTGTTTGTAAGTTTCGAATTTTTTAATTTAGGCTAAATTAAACTTTACAATTTTCTAGATTTAAGATATTTAAATTCGATCGACTGAATTTTGCTGATTAAAAAAATGTCTGTGTACGTAAAAAAAACCACTTAAAAGAACAGAAACTTGCAGAGTTTTTTTTATTAACAGGAAAGTTGAGGAATTGTCAAATTCCCCCTAGCGCTTTTTAGATAGCGTTACAGGGATAGACAATAGAGAAAAGCACGGTTGTAAGCACACAAAGAAATTGGATTCAACCTTCTTATAAAGTCAGAGTTGTTGTAAACAAAGTTATCCCCTAACGACCAACCAGAACAAAAGAGCAACCCAGTGTAGTGTATAAGCTTAAACATTCTGCATTGATGCCACCCATATTGATTTGTCTCATTACTAGCCATATCCCACTTCAAAGTTAACCTCTTCTGACAGACCATCGAGTAGAGTGAAGTACTTGCCAGAGGGTTGTAATTGTAGATTCTACTGGCATCTAATCGACTTAATTATAACCGCGGAAAAATTTGTCCGACTGGTTTCAGGACAAGACTTTTTTTTCTTCTTGTGGTTCGCTTCTTAACGGTCTTCTGCCGCATCGAGAATCGCAATGTCCTTCAGAGCCCCAATAATCCGATCAAGACGTCGGTATCCGTTACGTTTAGAGTGTCCACTCATCCTCTGCTTGGAGTGGCGATGCGGTTGCTGCTTGCGTAAGCCAATCAGAACATGGAGAACATTATCCAAGCGGTGGTGATGCTTTTATGTAAGTAGCAGACTAACTTACAGTCTAGTTTGGGGAAATTTAATCAGAGAATCTGAAGTCATTGAAGATGTTGGTAATTAGGCGGCTGTTACAAAGACGGAGTTCTTCTAAAATTCCATTTATCCACATTAACTGTCATTATAAGCTGGTGTGCAGCTCTAAAGTGATTATAGGACTCATCCATGAAGATCTGATCAACGCTTCAATACACCGCTGCTGCTAAAAGGTTTTCAAATGCAAATCTAAGGGAATTCGCTTCTTATAACCTTCCTCCAGTTTAATTATCTTACTTCATTTTTCCGAAATAAAAATTTCCCTCCTACAGAGTTTTGTTTCGTTCCTAAAAATTCTCTCTTTCTGCCCCTTAAAGGTAGCTTTAGTCCGATTTTGATGAATCATCGGAATCTATCGAACAAAATTTATAGCATTTTAAAAACTATGAATTGGGGGAAAAAAGGATACCTTATTTTCTCTCCTCTCAAATTTGTCAAAATTTTAAAAATCAAACATTTCGGTGGTGAAAATTGCCGTCACGTGACGTTTATTCGATCTGTATTATCAGCGCTTCTTTGTGAAATACGGTTAAATTCTCTAGAGATACTTCATCTGATACATATCACATATTCCATCCTCCTAATCTTCGCTAATCGTTTGTATCGCAAATCTCTGCGCCGTTTCATTAACCCTTCTATTTTATGCATGACCCTTACTAAAGCTTCTAGTTCAATCCCTATTGTTCACAAAGACTGCATACGATGCAGTTTTTCTACGTCTGTCAAAGGACATTTATTCTCCTTTTAAAATAAGTGCATTTATTTTAAGAAAGTAAAATGATCAAGTTAAAAAAATATACACACACACACACACCATACAAACAAGGCTAAAGATCCTTTCATACACATAACAAAAATAAAAATAAAACTTGTAGTGTAGTACAGTATATAATCTCTACTAGACTTCAGTGACACGTGATCAAGTGGATGGGTTCAAATTTTATGCAGGGTATCTGGAGAGTGCATACTCGGGAGAAGCGAGCATTACACTCCTATCCCGACTCTCTATATAAGCACTGAGCACAGATGAACACATCAAAGCTCTACACAATGAATATTCTGAATAACGTTAGGAGGGCGTTGTGTGTCCAGAACAGATTGTCGAGGAAGAGCTCCACCCACGGGCTCTCTCGCCCCATTGTGTTGAGAGTGATAACTGACTTGGAAGTCGAGTGATAAATAGGTGGCAAGACTCGTTCCGTCTCAGACAGGGTAAGACCACACGCAGATCCGAGGAAAACTTCTATATTCTGCCCATGGGTCATCGTTTATCACTGAGTAAATGAGAGCATCTCAACGGCTTTTTTGCACTGTTTCTACTAATTTTCGAAACTTTATACCTCGCTAAATTATTTTAATCTTTTTGAATACCAAGAAACAGATGTTATATAAAAAATTCGAATCTTTTAAACGACGTATTAAAATTTTGCCAGTTTCTTCGATTCGAAAAAAAAATAATAATAATAATAAGAATATGATTAACAGTGGAGTGAAAAAAAAAATCTGATGATAAGAAAAAAAATTATGAGGCGGTGAGATGAAAGCAGAGTAATCAAGTTATAACAAATGAAAGAAAAAAAAACCTCTTTCATTAAGATCGAATAAACATAAAAGTCAGAAAAATAGACAACTTTTTAAAGGTCCCTGTTAATGTTGGATTCCATCTTTCCAATGCCTCTTCCTCTTTTAGTGAATAGATAATACACGATGTTGCTCTTCTCATTTCAAATTAATTTTTTTTATATTTTTTTTTAATTCCAAAATTTAGGAGCTGCGGCTATGTTATTATGGCACTATAAACTAGTGGGTGGGCTCCGTGCCAATTGTTGTTACAGCTTTAAAAGTGTCTGTGGTGTAACTCGCTAAAATCTTTGAAAATATATGTATAACCGGATCATTATGCAAAAATATTCTAGAAACAAAAAAAGACTACTCTCCTGAGATTCAATTTTTGAAGAACTTGGGGTACTCTAAAACTCCCCGGTGCAGAAGAGAGAGAGATATTTTCCCCAAACCACCCCGCTGACATCTAACTTTATGAGAGAGGAGAGGAGGATCTACGAGATGCTGAGGAGGCTACGGAAGTAAGAGTACCTGGTATACAAATATCAGCTTCTTTGTTGAGGTCTATCTTGGCTCGGGGGTAGACACTTCTCGTCTACTTCATCCAAAAATTCTCTTCTTTTAACTCGTGTGATTAATGATGGCCACCTGGAGTACTGTAGCTGAACCAATTTGTCAATTATTGTAGCGGGTGCAAAATGCCAACTTATTATTAATGCTTTTTTTTCCATCTACTATTAAAATCGTGAAATGAACTCAAGCTGATTTCCTGCCTTTGATAGATGATTTACAACTCTGCTTTGTTTGGTTTACAGAAATTCCAAGGTTACGTATCAATTAAATAGCAGAAACAAATATTTTTTTGATTTTTGTATCGACAGAAAAACAGAAAATTTTCATCTAACTTCGCACGGAAACGATTTTTAATCTCTTATCGCTTCTTATCTCGAGATGGGATTCGAGTACACTATTAAAATAGTAAAAATACGCTTTTGTTTGATAATATTGGGTAACTATGCAATTAATGTTTTGAGTAATCTCGAAAACTCTTTAGCATCCGCGCAAAAACCCTCGCAAGTTGGCTTCCTAACTCGACAGCATCGTATTACTGCGTCCATAAAACCACCACCTTGTGGAGTATATACAGTGTAAGAGGGATCGAGGACCTAAAATTTCGATACACACAAATGGAAATCGGATAAATACATTCTCTTTCGCTCGCTTTAACCTCAGACATGTAAAAATAGCGGTTTGGGAGACGGAACGGTATGCTCACGAGGTATGCAGCTCGGCAACGGGCTGTTACTTATAAGGAACCATGCCATTGAGTCACGTGACCGTATTATATTCACCATAACTCGCTAAAAATTTATATGATAAAATAAATTTCGCTTAGAAAGGTAAAAACTTCTTCTTCCTAGACTCTACCTCCCTCTAACTTTCTGCTTCCGATCACCTGCTGAATTAGAACAGACTGGCTGGCGTCGTCCATTTGTTCTAACCAAAAGGGAGAGTAGAAGCTCCGTAGGAGAGATCTTTAGAAGTGCAGGAGGCCAAGCAGGGGGTGGGAATGAATTGCGTTTGCTTGCAGGCTACACCTGTCACTGTCCCCTGTTTAGATCTTGAGTCATGCCAGCAAATCTTCGATTCGATTCGAGATAAGCCCTACAAGTACTTGTTGCTGTTCGAAACTCGGAGCAATAATGTTTTTCCATCTTTAAAAAATATATAACAACAACAACAAAGGCTTTTGGCATTCCGCCCTCGTTAACAATTTAATGGCTTATGTTTGGATTATCGGTAATATGAGTGTCAAAGAGATCATCAGTGGTTGACTATGGCGTGTGTAGGTAAGAGCGATTATTACAACCCTCCGGTTACTATTTCTTTACTTCTTTAATGACTCGCAGATAACGGACTTTACCGGAGGCTCTGCAACCAGTGCAACTTTGATACTGTTTATAAAGAGACTATCCTGGTCGGCATTGGTCCCAAACGCCCAGCTAATTTTCCAAGCGGATCTTTTAAAGTTCCATTAAAATAGTTGAAGCGATAAGAGCTATCAACACCGAGAATTGTCCAAACGACTTTTCAGAATCCGTATTGCGCTTTTGGCTACTATTTGGATAGACAATTAGGCCTATATAGCAACGTAACCGGATAGCAGGCTACTTATATCAATCTGCCACATCACCATCCTGCTTGTATTCTTCTACCTCCGACAATTCTGTCTTTCTGCTAAGTATATCTAGTACTTTTTTTGAGACAGGAAAATCTCATTCGAGGATTTAAACAGAACTCTTTCTACAAGAATTTTCAACAGACTGATTTTCTGCTTATCAATAAATATCGTGCACGAGTACGTATTCTACGGAATGCAATCCTCGTTAAGCTCTATCCAATTATCTCTGAGAATCTCCAAAATTTTAAAATTAATGAACTCTGTTCGAGTTGCAGAATTTGGAAAAATTTTGTCGAAAATGAATTAACCACTTTTCTTCTATTAATCGCATTTAATTCTAGTAATCGTACGCGATGGAATTTTAAAAAATGGAGGGAAAAAATCAACCTGTTTGCCAATCCCATCGCGCCAATAAACAATATTTAAGAGGGAAAGAAAAAATTAAGATTTATTTGTGAGGTAAAAAGTCCGAAGAAACGAGATCAGAAAGGAGGAAAATGCAATAAAAAAAGAAAAAAGCCCTCTTCTTCTATCACCTAATGGAATATGCCTGACTTATTTGAAGGTGTTGGATGGATTGACAATCCAAAGTGGTTACATTTTTCTAAAGAATTCTCTAAAATTTACACTTTTTCTACGAGATGGAAGTTCGAATCTTTCTTCCTTCCAACTTTATAAATTGCACCAATTGCCGGATGCTACGGATGTTTGAAAGCCGAATAAACTTTTATTTTTTATTTTTTTTTTTAACTCGGATTATGTTCTGGTCCTTAAATCCGTTAAATTACGAAATATATAAATATATAACCGAAAATATGTTTACGTAACGAATAAAAACAGGTTGTCTAGAAGAAGAGAAGTCCTTATCACCCAACCGGAATTATAAACAAACAAAACTGCAATATCGCCGATTCCAAACTGAGACTGTGTGTTGACTTTGTGCCAATATAGACGGACCATAAACTTTGAAGCTTTTATAAACCAATAAAGTGCCTAACATCTATATATATATATTTTATATTGTAGAAAGCAGAAACCAAGAATCTCGCTTCAAAAATTAATACCTCTCTAAATGGAACGCAACAAAAATGGTTCTCGATTAATGGCAACCGTTTTGTAGAATGATAATTATTAAGAACTCGATTATTACTTCGAAATTACGATTATTGTTAATAGGCCTAAACGTAAACGGTGATAGTAAATAACCACGCCATTAATAAAATCGGTAGTTAAAGAATTTTAATTTTTAAAAACGTATAAATCTGGAAAGTAAAACCACTTGTTTACAATAAAGACTTTCAGAAAGATACGGGGCTTCCGAAATACTATCTACTAAGAAGACATCTGACAGATGTCAGCTTTGGGGTGTTTCAAGCGTGGCTGCAGCCTTATCAACTTCAGATGTTTGTATAGAAATTTAACACAAAACAGCGATCCACAACAGTTTTAAATTTTTAAAAATTTCATTAAAAATTAATAATAATGGATTTCTAACAAACAAAAAAAAAAAAGCAGATGCCGTTAACGAAAAGAGGAAAAATATTGTACGATTTGGATCTAACTGCAGTAGAATAAAACTCGGCAACGTAGATTTAGTGTTATCTAGTTACCAATTGACGTTTTTTATCTTTCTTTTGTAGGACAGCATGCTGTATTCTTTAGTTTCTTCTCTCCTCGACTTAAATCTTCGGTCAAGGACACTAGTCTAATAGCAAAAGACGAGAAGGTGTGCTTTGCAAAGAAATTACAATTTGTGATGACGAATCTATGCTGTGTTGGTAGACAATATAAAAATAAATAGGTTAAGGGATAATTAATTCCTAAAAATTCTAGTCACACGAACATAAATTGTTGGACGATATGGATAAAATTTGCAACATACTGAACGTTAAGTAAATCTACACTATTTATTTAGCCAGAGGAGACAACTGTGCACGAAATAGTGATAATTATTGGTTGGAACTTTTTCGAGAGATGGACTCTGTTTAAGGAAATGAATAGAGATGATGCATCGAAGCATTAGATGAAGCGATGTGCTGGGAAGATGAACCGAGATGACAGGAAGGGGTCATGTTACGACATCCGGGAGGGGGACATTTGTTAAATCACCTCACGGGAGACAGAAATCCACCCATCTTCTGCGAAAACAGGAATTCCTGTCTGGAATAGGACATTTCCACCCACCCCCAATCCCTTAACTGTCGTCTCATTTCTTCCCCTCGGCTCTTCCACGTTTATTTAGGTTACTCTCTCACCCGTCCTGGGTTAATCTCGTCTACTTGACCACCTGGCCGCCATTAAGAGAACTTCCGAGTCAACATTTTTGATGAAGTTATAGAAGTGGAAGTTGCCCAACAGTCATCTTTTTATCTCTCCGGAGGAACGAATTTCCTCTCGAGGTTTATGGCCGATATTTTGATCTTTCCGAAATTAATTTAATTCTTAAAACTATTTTCACCTTTAACTTTCCCTCTCCAACTGGATTACTTTAGAAGCCTCAAAGCTATATAACTTTAAAAATAAAAAAAAATCGAATTGAGACGTGACTTATCAATTAAGAGGAAAAAAAAGTTTCGATTCATCCTTCACTCTACTTATTACCCTCCAAAACAGAGGGCACCTCATCGTCGACACCTCCGAGAACCAGTTAGAACCTGTTATCCCTCGCAACTTCTTAAAGTAGCCCTTGAAACATTCCGTTCGCCCACTGACAAGTCCTGTTTGACTAACTGGTTCCTGCAAAATATACAGGCAAACACCCAATGGTTGGAGATTTGCATCGACTTGGGGTCGTTGTTTGTCGTTTTGGATCGGCTCCAACTTAAAAATAAACACTCTAATCATTATTATTCTTCGAAAATAGTTTTTCAAACCAAACTTTTCGCTTCTGAAAGTTGAATAACTCATTATATGATGTTATTTATAAAGAAAACTGTGCAAATTCCAGTTCCACTTAACCGAATGTTTCGAATAACAGAAGAAAAACTTCGTTCGATATTTCCAAATATTGTAAAATATTCCGATGATTATTTTAAAAACAAAAACCTTTCTATCTCGGTTGGAAGAAGAAGTTAAGTTGAAATTCAATCTCCCGCGAGACCACGACGTTCTTTAAGAAAACAGCAACAAAGCTGATTTCTTTCTCTCAGACTCTCGATGAAGATGACCAATCTTCCTAAAATAAATCCGGATTTTTTTTTCTTTTTTACTTTCCCCGTTCCTACCAACATTAAACCCAATACGGTATATGTATATTTTCTTTGAGAAAGTGAATTTTAATGGTTGTTTACATACGTAGACACACTATATTTCCGTTCGGAAAGTAACGGGATTGTTCGGAAAGACGTATTCCTTAATGGCTCCCATTATGAGTCTAGAAGTGAAAAACAACTCGGCAGGAGGTCTACAGAGTGGCGCCGAAACAACAACCTAGCCTACACTTAAGCAAACGACAATTAGAAGCTTGGATACGTTTTGAATTGCAGCTTGGAGATAATCTCGTACCACCTTTCTGTATTGCCCTAAATCGTCGACATTGTCCACAAGTGCCAACTCCCACGTGGCTACCGAACGGAGGGCTTGGTGGGACACGCAGTCGCTGCACATCGCTGCTCTTGCGTAAGGTTAATCGTTCCTGGATGATTTTGGATGAGCATCTTTACGATTCCTCCCATAACCTTTCTTGACCCTTGGCGAATTTTCTGCTCCTAGCGAAAAGCCTTAGTTTTTGCAAATTGGCGCATTCTAAATATACATTTTTCTTTTTTCTTTCGATAGAGGATAGTGTTTGTAATGTTTGCCGAAAACGATTAAAGCGCAGACTATATGTCAATAACCTCGATTGTGGTGGAGAAAGTTTGTAGACGACTATCTTCGCGACATTAGAATATCGTTAGAGCGTATCAAGGACGAGTCGGATTTTTGCGGAATTAGAGAAGGAAATTAAGCCCGTGACGTCATAAATCAAAAGTTTCGGATCGGTTTTAGAGAGGGATGACAAAATTATACTTACCATTGACAAGCTTCCGTTGGGATGAGGATAAGGTGAAACCACATATCCAATAGGTGTGGCGTGGGATATAGTTTCGAACGGTTTACCTAAATTTTAAAAGTGTCTTTTAATAATTAAATAATTTTAAAATGAAGATTAAGAAAATTGTTTCCAGTCTCGCTTTACAATTATTAATATAAAAATAAAAATAAAAAAAAAACATTAGAGAAAACAAGTGCTAAAGACGTAATTATTGTTTATGTTATTTAGGGTTTAGCGACCGAACTAATGCTGTGGTAAACACAGAACGATGCCAAGAAATATCCGGTTTTAATTCGCGTTTAAGATTTAATTAAGCGATATAATATTTAACGTGTGTTTCTTATCTGGAACAATTGACAACATTCCGAAAGGTTGACAACACACAGAACGATGCCAAGAAATATCAGGTTTTAATTCGCGTTTAAGATTTAATTAAGCGATATAAATATTTAACGTGTGTTTCTTATCTGGAACAATTGACAACATTCCGAAAGGTTGACAACAATGTCAACAATGCCGGCGCGACTCTTACCTGCTTGACTGACAGTCCCGGGTCTCGACACTTGGCTGTTCTTCCCGCTAGAGTATCCTTCGCTGGAACTTTTTCCCTAACGGAGGTAAGACCAAAACATCAAAGGACAGGACAGGACCCTAAGGCTAATTTCAACGCTTCACCAGTAACAGCACCCACCTACCTTCTCACCCTCCGTTACCAGACTGGACTTTAGATCCGTAAGGTTTTCCGAAGACCTTTCTTCTTCTTCTCCTTCGTCCTTGAACACTTTGATCTCATCAGTCGAAGCCAAATCTTCTCCGCCGCTCCCGCCAACATGCGGCATTTTCACACACAAAAACGTTTGTTTTCAATGGCAGATTCGACTTAAATCCTTAATCAACAAGGTTACAAGTAGGGGAGACGGGCTCGACGACATGGAGACGAACCACAACCCACCTCGACTGCTTTAACCTTCTGACAAATCAGATTGAGGGCGAAAACGAGACTGCCGTAGTACACCAATCACACGCGAGACGTTCAGTCGCCAGCCGCTCGGCGCAGATGCGCGGCGCGGCGTGACGCCAGTCACTGGTTCGTATTGGAGTGAAAGTTTCCACGTCCCCATAAATAAAACATGTTAATTATAACTCCCCTCGGTTATTTATAAGCCTATTTATAGTTTTCCCTTCGCTCCAAATTCAATATTTCATAATTAAACATCTTAAAATGCTTAAAATTAAAAGCTGTTCGATATAGTGTATTTTCCTTTTATTGTCGCTTTAAATAATTATTCCACATTCTCGTCCTCTCTTCCAGTTTGAGGGAAATTTTGGCAGAGATGACGTCACCCAACGGAATATTTTATCTACGCTCATTTTAAGTGGATAAACCTAAAAGGTTTAAGCCGATTTATACTTTAATTAAAAGCATTCGTTCAAATTAAACAGGTTTCCTTAAAGCCCAGTTCAGCATTCATCACGGACACTTTAATGCATCTCCTTATCCCTGTCTCGAATTTATAATTTATGGAGGAAGCCGGGCGTAATCCCTTTAATTCCAAACTCTGTCGAGCAGTAAGAAACCCATGTCGGAGTTCTGGGACCAAAGGGGAACCTATGTCTCCAAGGGCACTCTTTCGGGCCTGTACACCTATCCTATGCAGCAACTCTAACAATATTTATTTATATTTAAATCTATGTATTTCTAAAATTTCTATATTTTAATGAAGTTGAATATTTTAATCCTGATAAATATTTTTCATCGAGGAATACTTAGCTATGCAACTTTTTAAAATCATATTGGCCTACGACTTTGTGAATTAACCGTTATGATCCCATCTCTTACGTCATTATTCTAGAATTTTAGCTAATGTTAACAACATCGGCATTGTCCGGATGTTAACGACATTTCCGGTGTCTGTTTAGTCACTGTTTGTGAACTTGCTTAACCGATTCCTTTTACTATACGGCGCTCATTACTGAACCAAAACTAAATATTGCATAAATCAGGATTTTTGTCAGATTTTTTGTTTTATTTGAATCGTGATTTTTTAATGGAGAAAAATTACAAAAAAGTGTACAGCAGATTTATAGATTATTTTTTAATTCAAATTATCGACACTAGAGATAATTTTGTCTCTAGTGGAAGCTGGGACAACTCTGCGTATTCATAAATTAATCCCATTGATATTCAGATGATGTTTTACCTCTCGTTATCGATGTTGAAGACAATTTAAACAGACTTAAGTCAGTGGCGGAACTTAAAATTTTTTGCCCCCTCGCAAAATATTATTCGGGCTCTAGTACAAAAAAAAAAAAAAAAATTTTTATCTAAATATTTTTATTAGAAAATAACAGAAAAGAACAAAATTGCATCATTTAAAACATAATTATCAAAAGAAAATATATTTAAAATTCTTCCTCCTGGATTTTAAATTTGCAAAATCTCTAATCACGTCTTTTATTTCCATATTTTTTGGTTACTGTTCCTACCGCCGCACTGCTCTCATTCAATGAATGTTTCACTTTTTCATGCTGCATTTAATTTTTATTGTGTTATGCTGTTAATTTAAAAAAAAAGCAAAAAGGATTTGGGCCCCCCACCACTGACTTAAGTACGATTTCGACTTTCAAATTTAAAAAAAAAAAAGCAAAAAGGATTTGGGCCCCCCACCACTGACTTAAGTACGATTTCGACTTTTTAAGTCATTGTTATTACATTCTTGAACGAAACTATTCGCCATCACAGTTGGTTCTTTTCAAACAGAAATCTCTCATACTGGGAAAAGTACTCAAATTTATGGAAGTAGAGGCTGACCATAGCATTTCAATATATATATATATTGTGATTTTAAATCACATGCCAGTAAAAATTGTGGTGAAAGATAAATAATTTCAATTATGGTGAGATATTAAAACTAATTAAAAAATTTTTAGAACAATTTACAATGTATTGATCCGCATTATTTTCACCTAATTTTCGACATTATCCATGAAATATTGGCCAATAACAATAATCCTCGTATGATGTTTGTAATTTATCGTCAAGAAGCATGTAGTTTACAACAATTGCCAACCAAAATGGGAAATCACGTTAATAATCGATCAATGTCGTCAATAGCCTCTAATTTTGGTCAGTGACGTCTTTTACGTTAACGGCTGTTTAATACATTAACACCAACACATATATATGTTAAGAAAAAAATCAAAACAGGTGATAAAGGGAATCATGATATATAGACCACAAATCTCGAACTAATATTTGAAATTTTAATTAAAGTACTATTCAAAATGTTATCAAATAAATAAAATTGATTAAACATCTAAGAGATTATAATTATGCAATTTTAAGAGGAATATTTATACTTCTTTACTTTTAAGTTATTTTCCATTGTAATAATTTTTATGAATCAAGAAAAATGTATTCAAAACGTTTCATGTGTAGTATGTTCAGAAAGTAACTATACACCTATATTACTGTAATATATACGTAGATATATAGTTACTTTCTGAACACACTGTAGAAACAGTATAAGTAGGCCTATCAGTTTTCATTAATTTTTTTTGTAAATTATTAACCAAAATTTGCATTAATAACAGCATTTCAGTTAATCTCTATGAATTTTTTTTCACAGTAATTTTTTGCAAGGTTTCGGATTAATTCAATTAATTTTTTTTGCTTATATATATTATATATATAAAGAAACAACTTAATTTTAAAGGTAACACGCCACTTTGCTTGAAAAGATAAATTTCTGATCAGTGTATTCTGTCAGTTTTAATTTATGGATAAGAAACTCGGACACTAACGAAAATGGGTATTCATAGACTGCAAATAACACAAAGGAGTATGGAAAGATGCATGCTAGGAATAACTAGAAGTGACAGAAAACGTAACACTTGGGTAAGGAGTCAAATAAAAGTTATGGTTGTAATCCAAGAGATAAAAAAGCAGAAGTGGGCATGGGCTGGACATATAAATGATAATAGATGGACAACTAAAGTACTTCACTGGATACCAAGGGATAAAAAACATCCAAGGAAGAGACCACATTACAGATGGAGAGGATGAGATTGTTAATTTTACATTAAGGTGTTGCAACAGAGGCTGTAGACAGGAATAACTGGAAACTGCTTGGAGAAACCTTCATCCTGCAGTGGATTGATAATGGTTGATGATGATGATATATATGTATGAATACAGTATATATTTTTTCGAATTTCTCGCATGTCTCGACGAAATTTCGACAAGATTTACTTTTTATAAATTCTATTATAGTATAAGGGATTGTATATTTGCAGCTTTTATTGATTCCGTTAGTGATCGAGATGTGTGGAAATTTACAGTTGTTACTTTTATTGGTACACATGATACAGATGAATTACAATCTTTCCGAAATTTTAAAGCTGCAAATATTATCAATTCTCCGACAAGAAGCTATAAATCGCTTAATGGCACAAGTCTATTTGTTTATCGCATGTTTATCATTCCAAACTTCAGAATTTATCTGGTTCGTCATATCCAGTATAAAATATTGTTAAATTTTGGTGGAAACGGCATTCCATAATTTTTCCTGTAGGCTATGCATATTTTTTTTTCCTGCAATATAATGTAGGGAAATATTTTGTTTGGTATTCACCACAGAAACTGGTTCTATTTTGTAATAAAGAAAATGTTGATTCATTAAGAAAACGCATCTGTGATGATAAAAAAAATATGCCAGAAAATCCGTGATAAAAAAAATTCTTAATTAATATAAAATACTGAAAATACCAGCAAAATTTCATAAATTATTAAATTTTACTGCTTATACCAATTTTTATATTCGAATGCACTGCAATTTTACCTTTCGTGACAATAATGAAAACGGTCATAAAAAATTAATTTTTTTGCCATATTTTTTAAATTAATCTTCTATAAATTCGCATTTCATCCTTTTGCAACAATTCTATCTAATGTTGCGCACTTTTTTCTATTTTTGTGAATATTTTAATGATTTTTTTTGTCATACACTGTACAAAAAAAATCATTCACTATCAGTATAGTAAATCATTTTAATCAGATTCTATGTACTGAGTACAGTAAATCTGTTTAAAATTAATTTCTGCTGCAAGGAAATTTTTTCGTTTCATCACGTAATAGCTAATTTTACAGAAAGATTAAAAATAAATTCGAATTGTTAATTAAGTATTTTATACTCATTATCTTCCTCTCCGTTTTCCATTTTATAAAATATGTTTAAAATTTATTTATTAAAGTTAATAATAAAAAGTACATAATTATAGTTTCAATTTAATTTAAAGGCAAATAAAATTCCGCTCAAAACAAATTATAACAAAAAAGATGAAGTTTAATTATAATTAATAAATTAATTCTAGATGGATGATGTTACTGTTTACTGCCACGTGGTTAATCCCATATTAAAAAGTTAAATAATTACACAAAAATTTAAAAAAAATCATTTTCGTTATCTGAAAATTAGAATGCATTTTCTAACTTAAAAATTTTTTGATGATAATGATAATTATACTCTCTATAGATATTCTTGTTATACAAACCCGGTTAGTAGTCACAGATATTTAATTATTCGGGAGAAATACTTATTTTTATTTTCTTCCTTAAAAAAATCAAAAACGCATTTTTTTTTTAATTTTTGTGACTTTACTAAATGCTTTCTTTTGGCACGTTTTACATATTTCACAAATTCCCAAAAGAGCATCATAATTTATTAATCCTTTAATTTTTCTTTTCCTTATTAATTTATAAATTTTTCTATCTATATTTATTTATTTCATATTCATTATTTAAAAAAAAAATTTGCACTTCAAACGGCTATAGAAAAAATATCGTGCTGCTGACATCTCATCGCGAATGAAACAAAACCAGACAATCAGCGGAACAGTTTCCGAAAATATTTTTTAAATAATGAAAAGCTTTAAAAATCTACATTTATTAGTTTTAAATCATTCGTAGGGAGATTTTAAATGACTATTTTTGTTACTTTTGACAATCAGTTCTAAAAGAAACGAATATCTTTAACTGTAAAACACATCATTGATAGAACTTTTTTCCAAACAAATTTTTGAATTATTATATATATTTATAAATAATGCGCATAAAAAATAAATTGATTGACATTTTAATCGCTTAATCTTATATATATTTAAATAAATAAAAAAAATCATAACTTCATTAATCATCAAAACTTTCGATATAGTGTGTTTAAAGCTGGTTTATATTATAAATTAGAACTTATCACAAAATTTATATATTATACATACAGTAAGACCTCGTTTAATGCGGAGGATACGTTCAATGGAAACAAAGCTCTAAATGAAACAGCGTTAAACGTAAATAATGAGGATAGGTGAAACAGGACAGTGAATAAAATATATAGTACATAGCAATTTTTATTTTATTTTGTAATATATTACTACTATTGCATTATATTAGTTATAGACATTTTTTATTGCTAATATCGATTTGTATTCATAAATCATTCATGAAAAATTCCAATCAGAAGCCGTAAATAGCGGCAACAGCCGGAGAAAAGGATGGCGGTACTTCTTCTGTTTCTGTTATGGAGGTTATAGTTGACTTTTGTCCTCCGAGCTGATTGGTGGATTAAAATCGTTTGGTGTTGCAAACGTATTTTTCAAGAGCTTTGATGTGAGTAGTAAACGGGACGTTCTGTGATGGCCCAGTAGACTGAAATGAGACCGCTGGTAGATGAAATGTTCAGTTGCAGATCTGCGTTGAGTTGGTTCCTAGCCGCTCTATAAGCGGGGCAGTCTTTCCAGAAATGCGACGATGTTTCCGCAGCGCCACACTGTGCACAAGTTGGGAACGGTAATAATCTGCGGGAGTGAAGGAAGGCATTAAGAGGTGCCGTGTTCGTGCGGAGACGATGGAAGAGAACCTCGGTTTCCCTAGTGGAAGAGGTCTCCAATTGCCAACGGTGAAACCGGAAAATATGACTCAGGCCAGTGATCGAAGTCGTGGTGAACCAGGAGTTGGATAGAGAATGGTTAACCTGACGACAGAGTAAGGTATTTGCGTCGCGGAGGCTCAGCGTGCAAAGTATGGAACCAGTAAGGGGCCCAGAACGAGCCAGCTCATCAGCCGCTTCGTTAATGGGAATTCCAATGTGACCGGGGGTCCAAATGAAAGTTACAGGGTGAGGGGACCGCCTGCAGATCGCAGAAGTGGCAAAAATGGCAGGATGGGAGTGTTCAGAAACGTGTTGCAGAGCTTGGATAGCTTCTAGGCCGTCTGAAAAGATTGTGACCGGCTGGGCCGACTCCCTAGTGATCAGGGTCGCTAAAAGAAGGCCAAACACTTCCGCGGAGAAGACAGAGCACTCTGGGTGCACCGCAAAGGTGCCCTGATAGTGGATAGAAGGGATCGCTAGGCTGTCTGAAAAGATTGTGACCGGCTGGGCCGACTCCATAGTGATCCGAGTCGCTAAATGAAGGCCTAACGCTTCCGTGGAGAAGACAGAGCACTCTGGGTGCACCGCAAAGGTGCCCTGATAGTGGATAGAAGGGATCGCAATCCCGACAGAGGTGCGCACCGCCGATTTAGAGGCGTCAACGCCTACTTGGATCGAGGTAGACCATTGGGAGGACTTTTCGAGAAAGTCCGCTACGCGAATGTGATCAAGAATGTCTTTCTGTTGGAAGAGATAACTTCTGCTGTGAATAATCGGGGCGTTGTACTCCCACGGAGGGGGAGGGGCGGTGAAGAAGGCGAGATCCTGCAGTCGCAGAGATACTTGGGAGATAAGACTTTCGGCGACCATCTCAACCGGGCGCTGACACTCGTGCCAATGGTAAAAGGAGAGGTACTCCCGGCTGGAGAAATAAGGATGGAGGGGGACCAAACGTTCCAACTGAGGTGCCGCAGAAAGAAATTAACTGAACCGAAGAACACCGAACGATTGGGAGTCGTCCGAGGAAGCCCTAAGGCCGGAAAAAAATTTTTATTATAGCGTATCGATTAAATGGTTGGGTTCAGGCGGCCGGATAGCCGAGTGGTAACGCTGTCGGCGTGCCACGCAACAGGACCCGAGTTCGCGTCCCGGGTCTGGTCCCGGATATTTTCGGGGTACTGGTCCCGGCCCAGTGATCCCCCTCCTTTACCACCCGGCCCCCTCCACCGGTATGGGTGCGGCCCGTGATTGGAATTGGCCCCTGCCCCTTAGAAATCTGCGATTGGAAAAGGGGTGTAAAAGATGCTAAAAAAACAAAAAATGGTCGGGTCTAGTAGTGGAATCGGAATACTCGATGGATAAATTTTGATTTTAAAAAATAATTTGGATATAAAATGAATCGTTTTAACTCGCGGCGAAATGACGATTCTAAAAAACAATATATTTTATTTCAGACAACAATGTAAATACTGTTAGGCTGTCAAAATTAACTTTACCAAATCAGTAGTCGTCATTAAAAACCTAGTGGTAGCCGGTCAATTTTTTGGGCCTTTGTATAATATTGCCGTTATACAGTGACGTAACCAGGATATTATTTTGGGTGGGCCAAGGGTGGGCCACACCGATGTGAAAGAACATTCTCCCGTATGCGCTTTAACTTGGATCGAGGTAGACCATTGGGAGGACTTTTCGAGGAAGTCCGCTACGCGAATGTGATCAAGAATGTCTTTCTGTTGAAGAGATAACTTCTGCTGTGAATAATCGGGGCGTTGTACTCCCACGGAGGGGGGCGGTGAAGAAGGCGAGATCCTGCAGTCGCAGAGGTACTTGGGAGATAAGACTTTCGGCGATCATCTCAACCGGGCGCTGAGACTCATGCCAATGGTAAAAGGAGAGGTACTCCCGGCTGGAGAAGTAAGGGTGGAGGGGGGGACCAAACGTTCCAACTGAGGTGCCACAGAAAGAAATTAACGGTGAGTAATTGAAGCCGTTCCTTCAGAGGGATGGCTGCTGCTTCAGTCAACACCGAAGGACTGGGGGTCGTCCGAGGAAGCCCCAAGGGCGTGCGAAGTGCAGCAAGATACACTGGGTCCAAGCGCCGAAGCGTGGAGGCTGGAGACTAAAGCGGCTCCGTAGGTAATCATGGGTAGGATGGTGGCATTAATCAAGTTGAGGAAATAGAGGGACCGGCCCCCGCGTTTATTAGAAGCGAAGTATCGGAAGACGGACAGTGCACGACCCACTTTCTTCCGCACATGTGAAACGTGGGCAGTCCAAGTGAAATCTCTCAATCCATTAAAAACCCAGTATATTTTCTTTACGAGAAGATTTGATATACCAAAGGATATTTTTATTGAAAACCATAAGATAGAGTTTTTCATACATCTGACCTGGGAGTGGTATTTGACACATCTCTTAGTTTTACCCAACATTATGAGTATTTAATGAGGAAAATAAGAATCAGACAAGGCATGCTTTTTAGAAATATCAACTTTATTAAATCTGTACATAAAAGATCATTATTATTTTATGCTTTTTTATTTCTGTTTTTGATTATGGAATTATCATATGGTCCTCGATCGCTAAACATAAATTAATTAAACTCAATGCAATTCTTCAAAAGATTAAATTCATTTTCTTTAATTCCTTTAAATATTCAAATTGTATTGTACCAATTGAAATTGAATTAATGACTATTGATACTCGAATCTTTTACTATGATTTAAAATATATACATTATTATATAAATCTAAATATGCATGATTCAGATATTATGATAAAAGTGCCTGACTGCAGATTGAGAACTAATTTTTTATTGACACACATATCTATTAGACTAAACTTGACTAGGAGATCATTTCCTTTTCGCTTAATTCGAAGACAAGATTTAATTTGGTGTGATCTTTTTAATATTACTGACTTGCATTTAACTAAATTGTTAAAACAATATAAATTAATGATAAAATATATGTTATGATATGAATCTCGATGTTGAATTTTGATTTTATGTTAACTTGATATTTTTCTGGCAATTATCTAGTATTTAAGCCGTATCTATTCGTAGATCGTTCAGAATTTCAAATCACTATTTAAGTCATTAATTGTCTTATATTCAGGCAGAACTTGACTCGGGGCCAACAAGATGATTTTTTTGTCTTTTTTATCCGTGTTAAAATGATTCTTCATCGACGATATGATCACCATAATCTATATTGGTCTAGTAGTTAAAACGGCTCCTATCACGTTATGGTAAAATTATTTTAGCAATAGTTTCTCTCTCATATTCCACACACTTTGAGTATCGATACGAGTAACATTAATATACAAATCCTTTTAATGAAACCAAATTAATTTTTTTTTAATTAATGGATTTGCTACATATTTTCTGATTGCTTCATTCGATACGATACAGTATAAATTGCCCTAACAGTTTTATAAACAAGTTTAGTGAACATACAACAAAAAAAGATGCTGAGGCAAAAATCTATGAGGCCGACTTTTATCTAGAACTAACATAAACAAAGTTCTATCGTAATCTTTGGCTTTATTCCCATCGATAATTTAAACAAAACTTACGTCGTGGGTCCATTTTTAATCTCGTGCTGCTCAAAATACTGTAGACCAGTGGTTCTTAACCATTTTATAAATGCGTACCACCAAACTCAAAATATCAGTACCACCAACAAAAATATGCCTCGTATACAAATAGGAAGTCAAGAGTAGAGTTAAGCGGGGTCTTATTGTATTTTATTTTATACTAAATATCAAAAAAATATATAAAAAAATTCAGAATATATTTATTACCTCTTGTACAGTAAGAGAAGCGTATACTGCAAAAAGTAGACCGAATATTTTCGGGTGAAATCTGAAAATAATTATTTTATTATTTAAATGCCTGCACATTCTGAATTTATGTTTACGTCCATTGATTTTTCCCTAATATATATATATACACCCATTGATTTTCCATGAAATATATAACAATACGAGTTTTATCGATACTCCATCAAGTCTTCATTTCGGTTAATCGATCAGAAAGGTGGAAATGACTGGTTAACGAGATTCAACAGCACATATAATGTATGCATGTACGACATCACCAATTTTATATTAAGCATTTAGCGTAAGAGTTCCAAGAAATTCGAGTTTAATTATCCGCAACATTATATTACTATCATCACCGTCCGATCTCTTCAAAATTAACTACACTGTTATAAAAATTTGATGTTTTAAAATGTAAAAACAAAAAAACTAAAGCGGCATTTTTAACATGATCAACATAGAAAAAAAGCTAAACAAACTTAGTCTAAGTAGTAATGTTGCAAAATTAGATTTTTTTAAACACAATTAAGTGCGGAAAAAAATTTATTTAACCGTTTAAAATTGTTCGGTAGCGGAAAGTGTTATCCATTTTTGATCCGATTGATCGAGTAAATGCAGTTTTAATAAAATTTCAATCGTAGATTTTCGATATTAAAAATATTCGGCTTATAGAATTATTTTTAAATATTGTTATGCTCGATTAATTCAAAATATATATTTAAAAAAAAAATGGAGTCGATTTTTCGATTTAAATTAATTCCAATAATCTAATTTTGAACGAAGCGCATTAAGTTCGTCCACAAATTTAAAAATGGCTTATTTAATTTTAATTAAACAAAAATGAAATAACCGAAATTAAATTACCGAATGAAAAAAAAATAATTAATTTACTAATTTTTATTTTAAAATATTCATTCATAAATTAATTAAAAAAATTTTAAACATCGCATTAAATGCGTTTTTATTGAATGAACTCGTAATGTCGGTGAACGTTTCTCGTAAGCTCGATTTATGTTAGTGGAATTTCCTTTATTGTAAGCTACTCTCAATAAATTGCACAATTTTTTACATAAAAGTCTATCAATGTCAGATTCTCTCTAAAGTAAAAATAATTGTTTAAGAAGAGATGGAAGCTCGAAAAACGTGTTTCCAATCCATAAATATGGTGTCGATCGACAAAAATTCTCCATTCTATATTAAAAAAAATATAACTTATTACTATAAATGAATCATTTATCTGCAGGCTGCACTTTGTCGTCTCTTTATATAGTTTCTAATTAGCCAGTAGCGAACTTTAATTTGTTGTGGAAGTTTAACGTAGTCCAATCGAGATTCCTTTAATCATAGATGCGAGTAAAGAATTAAAATTTTAAAAGGATCTCACTCTCTTACCGAAGCCAACAGATACCAATAAAGGATCTAAACGTAGAAAAATTTATCCCTTTGGGCTACCGAATGTACCAGTATGCATTAACCGTGTCGAAGTAATTTTATTAAATATTATAACAAGCTTCATAAGTAGATCTAGCTTTAAAATTATTACTATTATTATACAGCCAATGTTACTTTTTATAAAAACAAACAACGAGATTGGTTTATTATTATTATTTTTTAACTTTTAGATCGTAAAATTACAATAATGATCGCGAGTAAACTTCGTATGTAATTCGCGGAGTAGTAAAAGTATAATAGAGACAATCGTAAAATCCAATTTAATGTCAGATGCTAAGAATCCCGAGGCGAAACAAAGAACGAGTAGGAATTATCGGATGATCTTTATTGAAAGTCGAGCATATTTACGCTTTTCTTCTTTAGAGGCCTACAGAATTATTTTTTCGGTTAAATTATACAAAAATCCACTTTAATCGCAATTTTCGTCAACAGTTTACGTAGCAATTAAGAAGGAATTAATTCAGCATCATAATTTCACGCCTGAAACGATGAAAAAACTTATCTGCTTCTATACCTTTGGACCACACATTACAGTAAATTCCCGTATAACGCGCTCTCCTATAACACGAATTTGTATAACACGACGAAAAATTTGCGATTAGTACTCATACAACGTTATAAACGGTCCCGTATAACGCGTAGGATAAATTTTTTAACGTTACTTACCCGTTACTTATATCCGTTGATTATAAAAACACCAAACGATGTTTTATGTCGTTTCCATGACAACTTTAAGAACTTTTTCGTCGGTTTATACGAAACCGTTATTTCGGAATTCATATTATACTGGATTTATTTGCATACAATATTTTTTTAAAATTTAGTTACCTGTATTCTGTTTTGTTTTTTCTTTTAATAAAAGAAACCGTCTTTAAAACAAGTCAATTAACACTCTGCACAGGATAAAATCATATTCGAAACTAAGGCGCATCTCGTTTGCGATACATGATCAGTGCGAGACAAGTTTAAATTTGCATAAAATCGTCTGATAATGCGTGTCTCGTATAACGCGGAACGTATCCCCCGCGTTATACGGGAGTCTATTGTATTTTATTTTAATCACGATGTTAAATAATATTCAGTGCATTTTAAAATCATCAAAATTAAATGCGGAAAGTCGTCGAAATTGCGAGATCATTCCTTTATTCTCTAATGCACGTAAAATCTACCGACTCCCAAACAAGGTGAGCAGTACATAAGCAGATATTTATAAACATCGACCAAATGTAAATGATTAATATATTATATACGTTAGACAGATCGTACGAGATAAATATTCGCCGTTAAGATAAGGAATCTCTTCATCTATGACGAAATTTTTTTTGAAGTGAATATATTAGCGACCATAATACCTGTTATGATCAAAATATTAGTTATTTCGATCAATAATAACTCGAAATTAGGAAAGATAATTTGCAAGAGAACAATAGAATCGGAGGATTAAAATCTTCCAAATGCGAAACATAAATTTCGAGATTTTTTACTGATAATTCATTCTGGCAATTATCTAGTATTTAAGCCGTATCTATTCGTAGATCGTTCAGAATTTCAAATCACTATTTAAGTCATTAATTGTCTTATATTCAGGCAGAACTTGACTCGGGGCCAACAAGATGATTTTTTTGTCTTTTTTATCAGTGTTAAAATGATTCTTCATTGACGATATGATCACCATAATCTATATTGGTCTAGTAGTTAAAACGGCTCCTATCACGTTATGGTAAAATTATTTTAGCAATAGTTTCTCTCTCATATTCCACACACTTTGAGTATCGATACGAGTAACATTAATATACAAATCCTTTTAATGAAACCAAATTAATTTTTTTTTAATTAATGGATTTGCTACATATTTTCTGATTGCTTCATTCGATACGATACAGTATAAATTGCCCTAACAGTTTTATAAACAAGTTTAGTGAACATACAACAAAAAAAGATGCTGAGGCAAAAATCTATGAGGCCGACTTTTATCTAGAACTAACATAAACAAAGTTCTATCGTAATCTTTGGCTTTATTCCCATCGATAATTTAAACAAAACTTACGTCGTGGGTCCATTTTTAATTTCGTGCTGCTCTAAATACTTTAGACCAGTGGTTCTTAACCATTTTATAAATGCGTACCACGAAACTCAAAATATCAGTACCACCAACAAAAATATGCCTCGTATACAAATAGGAAGTCATGATTATACACGTACCACTGACTGAGAACCGCTGCTGTATACCACTATCTAGTTGTGGTCTATTATTGATATAACTATTTTCTATAAGCTGCAAATGGAAACACATCATCTTCTCATCCAGTTCTTCTCAAAAATGTACAATTTAACTTTTATATTCATGTAATTTTATCGAGATAACGCATTCTCTCTAACAGATAAACTATTTTCGGTGATCACCTCTGCACTAATAATAATAATTATTATTATTTTTAACAGAAATAATCTCGTTTTATGGGATTTATAAACATTGATGCTTTGAGTCGAGAGGAGTAAATCTCTCTTCTAATTTTGCGGATTGCAGTTCTATATAACAGACCAGAATATTGGTTTTACTGTAACATTTCTGCTGTGTACTTTCTTATACGTTTCCTCCCATTCTTATCGGATTTTCTATTTATAATATATATATACTGTATACACTTTGCCCTGGGATATTTTGGTATTCCCATTCATTCATTTCTTAACGCAAATTCCGGATTAGAAATTGTTAAAAAAAAACTGATATACTGCGCAACATTTCCTTTTATAATCACACGATACAATACATAATCGTTACATTATCATTTTAATTTTTTGGTAGATAAAAAAAAATTAATTTCTTTTATTTACCGATAGAAAAATTTGCTCGTATCCGGCTTAGAATCATTAATCTTACAGTAAACACAATAAAGATCTTTTTTTTTTTTAAATTGTCTTACTCATAATAACCCCCATTTAAAAAATTTAGAATTTTTTTTTTATTTATAATTTTGAACTCGTTTTCAATTCAGCTACCGATCGGAACTGTAGTTTAAACAAAAATTACGAGTTATAAGTGCTCGAATGTAAAGCGTGTTGCGTTAATTCGATATTAAATCAATCACCTAACTAATCCGTAATCTGTTAGATCGCCTAACATGCGATCATCTTGTCACGTTGTCGCAGAAATTTATCTCCTCCCCTTCACGTTAACGTCACCGTAAGCGCCGCCCATAATCGTTAGCCTTATCGTGAGTCGAATACTCAATGTTTCTAATATGTAAGGTAGCATTTTGGTTTTTTTTAATAAGAACGATTCCGAAATCAGTGGAGCGATAGGATTACAGATGGTTAAAGGATATGTAACCTTCCAGAATAAATTATAGGTGAAAGACATGAACCAGACAAAAGAAAGGACGAGACGATAGACTATCAATGGATTTAAGAGAAGGAAATTGTCCAAAGCAGAAAGGAAGAACCTATCGAGGAAGATATCCACTTCCAATTGAAAAACATACACTAGGATCCGCCCAAGTTCAACAACAAAGCTAAGGAGGAGGAAAGCCCTTTATCGAGAGTCGATATTGTATAGAAGCGGGGTGGCTGACTCGCAACTGCTATAATTTTAAATCTGTAGCCTTGTTTTACATTATTTAAATATTTCTTCATAAATAAGAAAGTCTATAATAGAATAATGTAAAAACAGGAGAGCAGAAAAGTTAAAATGGCTTAAAAAAAATCCGCGATAAGAGAGAAAAAGTATACGGAAATAAAATTCTAATCCTTTAAAAACCAGGATAAACAAAAGAAAAACATAATTCGAGATGGAAACTGTTTCGTTTAAAAGTTAAACACGTCTGGTTACGGAATTCAAGGACGAAAACGCAGGAAAGATGGAGGGGGGGTTTGAAAAACCGACCAATTAAATACATTATTCTTGGCACTAGGGATGATCTAGGATTACACCGAGAGAAACTTATTTCGTCGGGATGCTAGGGTTGACTGCAGTCCCTTGTTTCTCTTATCTCGATCCGAGATCGAGACGGAGTCGAGTCACGGCCAGTCACGTCTAACGCGCGATCACGTGATCGAATTATTCTCCAAACGCGTAAAGTTCCTAACTATCGATGCCCGAGTGCTCTCCCATCCATTATTAATTTTTCGCCCAGTAAAAAAAAATCACAAAACTTTAATAAAATTGCGAAGACAACTCGTAATCAAATTGTTATTTAATGGTGATCTTTAAAATGATTAAAGTTGCGTGTATTCGGAAACTGAACTGGCCAAACGGAAATGTTTAATTCAGTGTAAATCTGATACGGTAGTTATAAAATTAGAATATGTAGAATCAGGTTTTACGGGCGAATTTTTTTTTTAATAATAATATCGAAAATTAATTACGCGTTAAATTATGCGAAATTAATTATCATCCAAAGAAAGTACAGTGCCCCAAACGCGAAATCTCTCTATAATCACGCTGATTTGGATGAACATTTTTTTTTTTACGTTAACTGGTTTCTAATGTCAAACAAGTGTTTTTCTGCCAGACAAAACAGAAATTCATCCTGTTTACTTAGGAAGTGTGACTATACGGTCACCAAAATTTTCGAAACGAACCACCACCTGTCACTCACGATTTTTCAGCTCACGTCATTCTTTTATTAAATGCGATTTTTTTTTTTTGCTCTTTTAATTAAATTTAAGCGCGTCCGATGACGTCACCGCCTTAAACCAATCGGATGAGTCAAGGCGACCGAAGCAGATTAGGCACATCACGCGCTGACGGAAGTATTCTCGGATTGAGACGAGATTTCAAAACTCCACCGCAACCTAATATGGAATGATAAAGGGGAACCGACCCGCGGGGATCAAAGTACCGCCACTCCCCTCCTAGCATCTGTATAACATAATAATTTAGCAAGTAACCTTCCCAAACCCATCAGCTTTTTTTCGTGTTCCGTTTTAGTCCCCAGAGAGTTACTCCGTAAGCAGTTAATGAGGTCGGAATTATATGACCTCTACACCTACGCTAGGTGTCACGTGACTGCCCACCATTTTCCATTTGTATAGCGTTTTATTCGGGGGGGTGGGAAACATACATTTTAAGACAAACTGGAACAACATCGCTCTTCACTTTAAAAACGTAAATTAATATACGTTTCGCTTATGGTAAGCGAGATCCGATTGGATTATCCGTGTTACTTTCATATCTCTGCAGAGAATTGTCCACACAATGGAGACCAGCGGATAGCCAACCACCTGTTGTGCTCAAAGTGCGAGCGAAAGGTCAATCGGAGCCGAGCAAAGTCTAATGGAGCAGATTGTTGCTGCAGCCATTGACTCGAGTCTCGGTCAACACCTCACGCAAACATTCAGAATTGACTTCTCCACTGATGGTCTTAATGGACGCTTGACTGACTGCTCTTAAAATTAAAATGCTGTTTTCGTTAAGGATACACACACGCGGTATTACCATACCAATAATGGTGACGGATTTTTTATTCGATCGTAACTAAATCGTAGCGTGCTGCCCTCTCTCGATAAAATTATTAAATTATTTATATATATACATTGCGATATTTAAAAGTTCTAAAAAATGCTAACAAATTTTAGAAATTTATTTTCTTACAAATATGTCAATTTTACATTTAAAGTGCTCGCTTAATTTAAATTTTGGGAATTATTTTATGAAAATTATCGGATACAATAGGGAACTAATTATCCGAATGTCAGTAATCTGAACCATTGCCGCAAAAAAAAAAAAAAAAAAAAAAAAATTAAATTATTATTTTCCTTTCTTTTAATGCAATGATGGTTGTGTCGAAGTATTATCTCTGCCCTTAATGCATCCATTATTTATTTATTTATTCGAAGATATAGGCAGTATGGCATACAAATACTGTAGTCTTAATTTGTTATTATTAGACAAAAATAAGTTAATTGGTTACTGTGAGAACAGTTTAGTTATTTAACTAATCATTTCCTAAATTATTTTTATATATGATGCTAATAGTCTGGCATACAATAATTTGATTGCAGGTCCAATCAGTGGAGCACTACTATCTCCAGGCTCCTAGGCGCTAAAGGATTTCGGGATCTACAGTGTTCGCAAGTTAAATACGAAATTTTGAGATCTTAGTGCGCCTGATGGTAAACGTGCCACTGGATCTAATTACACTTTTTTTTATAATATAGATATTCAAGTATGTTCGATTATCCGAATTATTTGATTAATGGAACAATCTTAGTCCCAATCGGTTCTCAGGGCCGGCTTAGGCTGGATTCACACTGGCTTACGATAACGACAACGACTACGACCACGATTGACCGCTTGCGACAGAACATGCATATTGATCACGACCGGTTTCACGATTTTTCGAATCAACCAATAGCAATGGCGTAAACAACAATCAATAAGAGCTGATGTAGCATAGAGTTCGTAAAAGATGGCCAAATTCCTCCTTCCTATTGGTTATCGTAATGACATAGCCGCTGCGACCGCGACAATATTCAGCAAGTTGAATATTGTCGTGGTCGCGACGAACAGTCGCGAAGCGAGGCCTGATGGGATTGTTTCTATAGCAACAGTCGCTGTCGTGATCGAGATCGCAGTCGTAAAGTCAATGTGAATCCAGCCTAAAGCAGACGATGCACCGCATCTGGGCTCCTTAGGAAGGAAGGTGCTAAAATTATCATTTTCTCAATATTGTAAGGGTGCTGAGTAGATGTGTCGGGATCCCATAAGGTCAGTGTGAATCCAGCCTAAAGCAGACGATGCACCGCATCGGGGCTCCTTAGGAAGGAGGGTGCTAAAATTATCATTTTCTCAATATTGTAAGGGTGCTGAGTAGATGTGTCGGGATCCCTATAGCCGGCTCTAATGTACGAATTTCTGAATCCAGGTATGACTAATATAGATTTAGTTTCGAGCCAATGCAATAAAAATGAGTCATACTGAAAAATTTAAGCGAAAACTGTTTTGTTCAACTGAAAATTGAAACAAATTTGGCATAACAGATTTTTTAATTCATTTTCCTGATATTTTTTATGCAAAGCATTCAATATTTTGACAATTCATCCACGATAACTTAAATTTTAATTTACTAGTTTCAACTGATAATTTTTTTAAATCAATCTCAATTTTTTTTTTTTATTTTTGCAAAAATAAACAAAAAATTGGCGACATTTGCATCAAATTTTCTAAAAATCTGAATCTCGTATATGAGTTCTTTCAGAAACTTTTATTAATAAAATAAATTTATAATTGTCTAATAAACCTATCTTCTCACATTTTTTATTCACGAAATCTTTAAACGAATATATATAGTCTCTATATAGGGTTTATTAGACAATTATAAATTTATCTTCTCACATTTTTTATTCACGAAATCTTTAAACGAATATATATAGTCTCTATATAGATGGATTGTTTTATCATCGGAAGTTCATTCGAACCGCGGATTGGCCAACATGGCTCTAAATCAATCTCCATCTTTAAATAATACGCTTTAACATGGATTGATACGGCGAAAATATTCTAATACGTCCGTATCATATCATCGTCTACATATTTTTATACAGTGGGTGATCGGTTAACGAACATAATCCGTTCCAAGAAAATGTTCGTTATCCGAATTGTTTGTTAACAGATCATCGATTTACCATAGGTTTTAATGGAAATTTGATTAATTCGTTCCGGAGACCCAAAAAAGACATAAATAAAAAATTATATAATTTTTTATTTATGTTTATTTATATGTAAGACCCAAAAAAAAAAACAGTAAGAAATTATATAATTTTTTATTTATGTTGGACCCAAAAAAACATAAATAAAAAATATATAATTTCTTACTATGTTTATAACCCAAAAAAACATAAATAAAAAATTATATAATTTCTAACTACGTTTATTTATCCAAAAAACAAATAAAAAATTATATAATTTCTTACTACGTTTATTTATATGTAATAATCATAATATATACTTACATAGTTTCGCATTTTAATCTATTATGTTTATTTTCGATAATATATACATTCATAATCTTGCATTTTCATTTATATGTTTATTTTCTGATAAAGAATCTGTCCAATGTCGATTGCTTTTCTCTCTTCTTCAGGATTATAAAGACATACATATTCTTGCATTTTCATCTATATGTTTATTTTCCGATAAAGAATTGTGTCCCCAGTATCGATTGTTTCTCTCTCTCCTCCAGGATTTTTCGGAAGTGATTAATATCATCTTCGTGGTAGAGATCTCCAAGCCTGTTGACCTTAAACTGGTATGCGTGCCATTCTAACACCAAAAAATTGTAAAATCTCTCTCTAACCTTCTTTAATAAATCTTTGATTTGTTTTACGTTGTCTCCGAGTTCATTTTAATCGGGAAAAAACTACTGTTCTTCTATCCTTACCCATAAGTCCACGAGCGTGCAAGGCCTAAGCTGTCATTCCGTTAGGTTAGTTAAGCCGAAATATCCTCATGGAATATTTTTAACTGGCGAGTGGTCACTTATAGAGCCACCATCATCACAGGCTGACCAACACCCATGATGGCTACTTATAGAGCCACCATCATCACAGGCTGACCAACACCCATGATAACAAACCGCCATCATCAGGCTGACCAATCCCCATGATGGGGTCAACCGGAAGATTGAAGGTTGGTTTCAATGGTCCGGACCTAGATCCCTTCTAAAAATTGGAGGAGTGGGACCCCAGATCCTCCAGAATGGTAAGCCACAACTTTATCACGCAGCCATCCGGCTGTTCTGTCATTCGGTCAGTCCGCGGGTCCCACAGTTTGTTCTGTGAAGTGTTTGGTCAGTCCGTGGGTCTCACAGTTTGTTCTGTGAAGTGTTCGTTACCGAACATAAATCTTTCAGTGTTCGTTATCCGAACTGTTCGTTAACCGATCACCCACTGTATTTATCAGGAAGCTCGTTTCGAACTGATAATTTGAATTTAGTCCTATTGAGTAACCAAAATCTATTCCTTAGGCATTCCATATAATTTTGGCATTAAAATAGACATAGGATCTATATAACTCTCTAGCCATTTGAAAAAAGGTTAGTACGTTTTGACCAATCAAATAAAAAACACTATTTGCTTATTTACACTGACCTATCATCAATAATTAACGAAAAATAACAGATAAAATAATCTACTGTTTTTGCAAATTATAATAATGGTCATAATAGTTAGGCCTTATATACAATAATATAATTATCATGGCTGGCTGAATTGTAGTTCTCGAACCGCATGAGGTTCTTTGGTATCTTGAATGTCATTCTGTATCACGAATTACTGTCCAATGGTTAGTACGAAGCAGTATTTAATTAAAAAAAAAAAACACTTGCACCATAATTTGTTTATTGTAAACAAAAATTGTATGTCCACTATAAATTAAATGTTTGTGAAATATAGTACAGCTGACTCCTATACAGCGCGGGGGATACGTTCCGCGTTATAGGAAATCGCGTTATACGAGACACGCATTATCAGACGACTTTATGCAAATTTAAACTTATCTCTGAGTTCCAGCAGTGATCGCATATGACTAACGAGATGAGCGTTAGTTTCGAATATGCATTTATCCTGTGCAGAGTGTTAACTTGTTTTAAAAAAGATTTCTATTACTAAAGGAAAAAACAAAAATCGAATACTGGTAACTAAATTTTAAAAAATATTATATATAAGTACATCCCTTATGATTCCGAAAATGCGGATTCGTATAATCCGACAGAAAAGTTGTTAGTAAAGGAAAAAACAAAAATCGAATACAGGTAACTAAATTTTAAAAAATATTATATACAAGTACATCCCTTATGATTCCGAAAATGCGGATTCGTATAATCCGACAGAAAAGTTGTTAAAGTTGTCATGGAAACGAAATAAACATCGTTTGGTTCTTATTATAATAAACGGATATTATAAGTGGTAAGTAGCGTTAAAAAATTTATCCTACGCGTTATACGAGACTGTTTAACTGAGCGTTATATGATTACTAGTAATTATAATAAACGGATATTATAAGTGGTAAGTAGCGTTAAAAAAATTTATCCTACGCGTTATACGAGACTGTTTAACTGAGCGTTATATGATTACTAGTCGCAATTTTTTCGTCGCGTTATAGAGGAGCTCGCTATACGGAAGTTTACTGTATATAATAAACAATTTTTGAAATCATTAACCTTCCCATGTTAGTTCGATTTATTTTTCATTGCCTAATTGATTCCATTACAAAATAGTAAGTTTTATAGATTTTAAATTTTCCGTTTAAAAATAATCAGACATTTACTACAAATTCACTAAACACAAAATAGTAAGTTTTATAATTTATAGATTTTAAATTTTCCGTTTAAAAATAATCAGACATTTACTACAAATTCACTAAACTATCTTTTAACAGAAATGATATTACAGGATGTTTATTGTGCATCATTAAAGTCGACATCCGATATAGTACAAATTTTATATTTTCATACGAAAAATTACAATTTACCTTCGATAAAAACTATCTAAAGTTTTCTAATTTTTAATCCAATATTTAAAACATCTTAAATATCTAATATTTTTTATTGAAAAAGTCACCAGGAAATTATCTTTAAAAGTTTTTTTACCTAAATCTCCGTCTCAGGAATGACACTAAAGGCAGGATTTTAAGTATCTCTCTTAACGTATTCATATAATTTACAGTATACAGACAATAATGAAAAACATTTTCAATAAATCAATATAGCTTATATAATGATATCTAATGAAATAATTTATCATAAAAAATTTGTCTTGGAAGTTCAAGCTATTTAATACTGTAATTCCCACCTACGATAAGTAATATAATTGAAATATTTTTTTATTGTTTAATTTTTGTAATTTAGGAGGAGGATTCACTTAACTTAAATTAGAACTATAAATTTATAGTAAACCAGAAGGCTTAATCCATGGTTCATAGATCGCTTATGGATAGCTGGATCTTTAAATGTGCTTGATGCTTCTGGTGGGCGAACGAGACGCATCAAAAAATATTTAAAAAATACAGTATATATAATAGTGCTCGAGTGTAGAACTAGAGTGATTGAAACTCGAGTGTTTTTAAAAACTTCAGCTGACAAGGTGTAAGGAAAAGTTCGGGAAAGCTCGAGTGCCCGAGCTTTTCTGATAATTATAACTCGAATTTATTAAGGTGGAGTGGGGTAAGGGCGTACTTGGGGGAAATGCATTATCGGGATTTTTTTATTATAAGATAATCGAAATTTTGCTATTTGATATTGTAGTATTCTACTACAAGTTAATATCGA